>JAJOZX010001269.1:817500-887500 GCA_023014485.1 Bathynomus jamesi | reverse complement strand
GGACATTGCACGACATTCTAGTAGAGACGTTGGCACATTTCTTTCGAATGTTCGCTTTTAGTTTCTTAATAGTGCGTGCCGTGACTTTGCCTTAAATATCCGCACTTGGTTGCATTACACACTTCCTGGTAGCGCCAACGTCTCTCCTAAAATGTTATGCATTTACTGAATTAATAAATACAGTATTTCGTAGAAGACAAAACTCTCTCTCTCTCTCTCTATATATATATATATATTATATATATATATATATATCCCCGCAAGGGGGTTCTAAGCTCGTGCTCTTGAGTGCTCTTTGTGCTCGTTTGTACGTGCTTGTTCCTGGAGGTTTCACGTGCGCCCTCCCGGCCCTAGCACCCAAGGATGGTGGGGCTCGACCCTGCAGTCCTTGTCATCCTTGGTCTTTTTCCACTTCGACTGTCCCCTCCACCCTTTCTTTTTCCTCTGTCTTTCCTCTCACTTTTTCTTTGTTTTTCCGCTGAGATATGCCCTTTAAATAGAGGCGAATCGGTTCTTCCCGAACTAAAAAAAAAAAAATATATATATATATATATATATAGAGAGAGAGAGAGGTAGGCGGCGCTCAGCAAACCCAGCTGTTCATCCTTCCATAGAAAATAAAACTGGTTGGTAGATAAATACCTTCGGTATTCTAGTGGTCAAAACGCTGGGCTGCTGATCGGGAGGTCGTGAGATCGAGTCCGGGCGGGCGAAGACTTTGTAATTTCTGACCACCTGTGGTGAGTCGTGGTTCGGATTCTACGTTAAGCTGTAGGTCTAAGGTGAGGCAACAAGCTTGACTTTCGTCAGAATGAATAATTCAGGCAGAAGTAAGACCAAGGTTACCAAGATATATATATATATATATATATATATATATTATATATATATATATATAATATATATATATATATATTAATATATATTAATATATATATAAACTAAATTAATGACTTCGCGATATTATATGTAAGATAAATTTCTGTAATTTTATGAACTAATAATACGTTAGTTTTACTCAAAGCTTTTAAATCTTGCCTTTTCTCGCTCCAGTCCAAGACGAGATGACTTTTCGCCTGACATGGTTGGTTCACCATGCTTGCGTTAAATCAGAGAATGTATTGTGAACACTGATCTCCCAAAGAGATATATGGATGCAGATATATATTACATGGACAAAATATGCTCGGATATAAATGCATTTGTATATATATCTCATGTGAAAAGCATGAAAAGGATATAGCTCTGTTTTATATTTTAAATTTGTGAGCATTTTCATAAATTATATGTATGTATTTTCCGTGTGAATGCGTTTTATAAGTGTGTGTGTGTGTGTGCGTGCGTGTGTGTGTATGTGTTTGAGAGAGAGAGAGAGAGAGAGAGAGAGAGATGTTTTGACAGAGAGAATGTTTATTACATAAACGCATAGTGGTTAAGAGCCAAAACAGTGGTTTACTTCATATCGTTGTCCTCTAAACATATGGAGAGAGAGAGAGAGAGAGAGAGAGGCCATAAATGCATACAGTGGTTGCCTTCTTCAAGTTTTAACATTTAATTGATGCACTTTAATACTTTAATGGCTCGACCACGCTAACAGACCGCTTCTCGTCTGATCAGAGAGTTAGAGCAAACCTGATGGTCCCGTTTAGTCTGAATCAGTAATTTGCGTGGCTGATTTTATGAAGCTGACAGAGAGCTTGGTTTCGTGCTTTTCGTGCTTTGGGCGTGCGTGAAGGCAACGGTTCACTTTGATTATATTTATTTACTCGTTTTGTATGTAAATTTATGCTCATTTATGCATACATACATATATACAAAATTACATATTTAAAAGGAAAAAAACAAGCAAAGGCAGTGACAGAGGTACCTAACAACAGTAACCATAGAATCCCCACGAGGTTAACTTAGAGAAAGTGGTACACACACACACACACACACAGTCTTAAGTCTAACTTAATTTAGTTATTTATACTGTACCTTCACGAACTGTTATTTTTTAATGTAAATTACTGTAAAAAATTATACTAAAGTTTAAAAATATTTGTATTACCGTTTTAAGTATGAAAATGCATACCATTGTGAATTATTATTCATAGTGTTAATATTATTATTATTATTATTATTATTAAGAGTGAAAGTACAGTAATAATAATAATAATATTATGATTATTATTAACAAAATAGTAAAAAAATATTTGCTTGACAAAATTTTAAAATTCTATACAATATAACTGCAATATTCTATTCCCACAAATCTATGTACACATATTCCAGAACTTCTGTTACTATAGTCATACCAAATCCTGTATTAAGAAGTTTACTAACACTAGTATACAGTAGTAGAATAGTAGGATGTCTGTGTGAATGAAAGTATTACACTTTAGACAACACAACAAAAATTAGAATATAACTTTTTCTCGGAATGGTACCCACAAATATTTGATTCGATGTTTAATGTTCAGGAAATATATAATAGTTAGCTTTGTGAATAAAGTTCATAAAGAAGGTTAGGTATAGTTCGGGTAAGATGGGTTAGGTTAGTTTATGTAAAGTTAGATTAAATTAGGTTAGATTAGATCAAATTTGGATAGATTGGATTAGATCATTTTACGTTTCGTCGTCTTTGTTAGTCCAAACACTTTCGTTGAGACAAACATTTGAGAAAAACTTCTCAACATCTTGAGAATTTGTCTCGTTGGTCAAAAGTTCTGTCTTTCCAAAGGTCCTGTTGAGCGAGTAGCGGAACAAAGTCGATCTGCACCATGTCAACATGTATAATGTCGATACTAAGAAGTTAGTTTAAATTAGGTCAGGTTAAGTTGGGTTAGGTTAGGTTACATTATGCCCGGTTAGGTTACGCTAGGTTTGGATAGGTTAGGTCAGTCATTTTCATTGAAGATTTGAAGTGTACTCGTAATTTGAAATCTGAAATCCATATACTTGCATGAGTTCGAATGTCGATATTATGACATTCGATTTTGTTCGTGTAACGCCTATTGAGAAGACCCCCTCTCAAATTTGCAGTAGGAAAAGAGTTTAGACAAATAAACTACTGTTTATAGTCCTAGTAATATTTCAAGTAGAAGTTCTAGAATAACTCATCACTGTACTGCAGTGAATTAAACCTGAGACTATTGTTATACGGGCGATTTTATTCTGTATTTGTAGGTACACACTAAATTTGGTACTTTAGGACTACTTTAAGTAATATATACATTATTTTTGTCTACTTGTATTCTTGGCATCGAAGTACATCATTGAGAGGCAAGCCCGTGCACAGGACACTCAGATGGGGGCTGAAAGTTAACAAAAAGGGCACCATCTCCTCCCCCCTAAAAAAAAATAGTCTCTTCCCAGCATTTATACATTTATGGAAAAAAGTGCACTTCTGAGGCATGAAGGGGCAAATGGGAGGGCTCAAGCCCCTGTAGTCCCCCCTCTGCACGTGCCTATTGAGAGGAGGAGGTTGTAGACACCAATCGACCAGGGAGATACTCCGGGGATGGGGATAGGCAGGAGACAGGGAGTGCTGGAACTCCCGTTTCTCTTGTTACTGTCCTCCTTAGCTGATCTTTTTCCATGTCTCATCTACCTTGTGAACAATCCAGCATACTCTCAAACACACACTTCTCTTACTATTTCTCAGTACATGTACATGCATCTTATATACAACATAATCTTTTCAAAATAAAAAAATGGAATCGACCTCAAGAGCCTCAGAGTTCCCTGGGGAAGGGACCATAACTGTCCCCACTTCTGCACCCCCCCCCCCCCGCTGCCGATACCAGGAATGCAGACTCGGGCAGCTGGGCCGGTTCTGGTAATGCCCATTTGAGATGTTCTGGGCCTCTGCCTGATTCATTCTTATAAACTTCTGCAACAGTTGTGGCCTTTCATCAAATTTTCAATCTGTTGAACACCACCTCTCCTCCTCTAAACCTCTCCTTCTCTTCATCACTGAAACTCAGGTGTTTGGATTGACTGAGAGCAACCCCTTTTCTGTACCTTCCCACTTTCTCTATACTCAGTTTCATCCCGAAGGTGGATGTGCGTATATGTACGCAACGACCTCACTTGCTCTCATATTTCGGAACTTGAATCCTCCGAATTCTATACCCTCTGGCTGCTGCTTACATGCCAGTCTCAAACTAAATACATCTGTTAGAAAATCTAGAAGAGGAAGAACCATTGTTGTCCCAAGGCGATACGATGACTAAGCTGATTGATGCAGCATTGCTTGTATATATATTAAGTTAAGGTGTATATATATCCATCTCATAATTGTAAGGTTAGTGAAAAATTAACTTAATTTAGAGCTAGCATTTTTGAGCTCTTGTGGCATCATTGTTTGGTCACACTGTTGGCATCATTTTGGGACGCTGCGCGTCTTTTCTACTCGTTTGTGGAAGGTCGTACGTAAAGGTGTGGTCTGATAGAGAGCTCTCTTGCAATTCAGTTTGGTTGTTTAGATACATGATTGTTGCATCGTGCAATAGTCCAGGTTGCGTTGTTGTTGCAAGGTTGAGAAAGAAGACCATAAATAGTACCCTTTTGTTTACATTAAATTCATGTAACTAAGGTCTAAGGTAGGCCCGCATCGAGTCAGCAACCCTGAGGTTACCCTGAGGTAGGACCTAATAGGATCTCAAATCCGTAAGTTTTAATTTAGCTTAACTTGGGCTTAGGTAGAACTTGCCCTTTAGAATTTGGCCGTTCACGGCTCAGCTGGGATTTGAACCCGACAAATAAATAAAATAACATGGTCCTTCGAACCGGATTCTACCCCAAGACTGAGTCAGTGACATTTTTCGGCAAAGTTCTGATTGTGCAAATTGTATCCCAAGTTAGGCCTAGACGGGTTGAGTATTATTGAGTTAAGGTCCCAGGGTAAAAAGTTTGGTCGCCCAATTGCGAAACTTGGCCAGTCGTCTGTCGTTTTGGCCTACATTTTCCGGTTTGGTTAATTTTGGGTTATTATTGAAAGTTTGGTCGCCCAATTGCGAAACTTGGCCAGTCGTCTGTCGTTTTTGGCCTACATTTTCCGGTTTGGTTAATTTTGGGTTATTATTGAATTAAGGTCCCAGGGTAAAGTTTGGTCGCCCAATTGCGAAACTTGGCCAGTCGTCTGTCGTTTTGGCCTACATTTTCCGGTTTGGTTAATTTGGGTTATTATTGAATTAAGGTCCCAGGGTAAAGTTTGGTCGCCCAATTGCGAAACTTGGCCAGTCGTCTGTCATTTTTGGCCTACATTTTTCCGGTTTGGTTAATTTTGGGTTATTATTGAATTAAGGTCCCAGGGTAAAGTTTGGTCGCCCAATTGCGAAACTTGGCCAGTCGTCTGTCGTTTTTGGCCTACATTTTCCGGTTTGGTTAAGGGCATTATTGAATTAAGGTCCTGGGGTGGAAAATTTGGTATTCCATACTGGTGTTGGTTAGTACCCCACCCAGCAATTCAGTTTATTTGAAAGTAAAATTTGCGTTTGATCAGTTTGGTTAAGTATTTCTGCCAATTCAGCTCATTTGGTATTGAGCCCAAGGGTTGTTTACATTGAAGATGAGTGCATCTGAATTGAACAAATTTATAAAAAGGAGAAGCGCCTACAAAGGTCTAATTACAAAGGTCATTGCCACTATAGATTCTGCCATAGAGCAAGAGGATTTACGCTTAGTGACTGCGCAGCTGCCATATTAGAAAACTAAAAAGGTTGCTCTAAGTGAGGTAAATGTTAAAATTGAGGCTCTTATAGAAGAGGATGAAATAGAAAATAACATAATTTACTTGAAGAGATTATTGATGATATGATTAAACGTAGGCCTCCGAGCAAAAGAGTTAGCAGCTCAGTACAGTTAGAGACAGGTCTAATAATGAAACACAACACTCAACAAATGGCTTGTGAAGTTAAGGTTAACAGATCTGTAGTTCAATTACCGAGGCTTGTACTCAAAACATTTTCTGGGAGTATTCAGGAATGGCAAGGATGGGCAGACAGTTTTCAATCAGCAGTTCATTCTAGTCAAGTGTTAAGTGCCGTGGAGAAGTTTAATTATTTGCGGTCCCTCTTGGAAGGGGAGGCAGCAAAGACTATAGCAGGATTAGCATTAACAGAGGCTAATTATAATTGGCTTGGGATATATTAAAGAAACGGTTTGGTAAGCCAGAGATCTTAATTAAAAGCCACCTCCGTGCACTTTTAGCTACCTCCTGTTAATAATCCTAATAGTGTCAAGGAGTTACGGCAGTTATATGATGAATTTGAAATTAGAACTAGGTCCCTGGACAACTTGGGTGTAGGAATGGAAAAGTATGGTATAATGTTGGTTCCTACACTGGAGTCTAAATGCCTAGCTCAATTTTGCTTGAATTAAGTAGGGACACTCTGCAGAACATGTGTACATCCCCCTTCAGCAGATGTTAAGTCTTTTAGGCACAGAATTAGCAAGACGAGAGGGAGTTGAGTTGCACAGTGGGATGGTAAACAAGGGGACAAAGGCAGGCACAGCCCAAGTTTCCACAAAAAGGAATAGCCCAGGTAGTGTCAGCTCTACATGCCTCCTCTGAGAATAAATTAAAGGGAATCAAGGAATGCATATTTTGCGAAGGCAACCACAAGTCATATAAATGTGAGGTGGCTGAGGCCTTACCTTTGAGGAGAGAAAGAACAGGGTAACTAAGTCCACAGCATGTTTTAAATGTTTTTTGAAAGGTCATAGAGCAAGGTTTTGTAAGTTTAAAATTTTGTGCAAAAATGTCATGGTAGGCATCAGCCATTATTGTGTGAAACACTTAGTATGCCTACCCCAGAAGTAGAGACATCAGTGGCACATGCCACTGCTATGCAAGGGAGTAAAAGTAAAGGGGGATTATTGCAAACAACTGCAGCCTTATTAATTGGGAATGAGGAGAAGCTACTGTAAGAGTGTTGTTTGATAGTGGTAGCCAGTGTAGTTTTATTAAGACCAGAATTTCCAGAAAATTGAAGTTTAAAGAACTTAAGAGGGAAAATTTAAGAATTTCTGGGTTTGGGGGTTCCGTTCAAAACCGAACCAAATTTAAGAAGGTAGAAGTTCTGGTTAAAGGTTGTTACCGCAAAGTCCCACTATCAAGGTCCAAGCTGTAGAGATTGAGGAACTTTGTGCTCCAGTCACTACTTGTTTAGATATGGCATGTGTCCAAGAATTGCAAGTTAAAGGAATTAATTTGGGCAATAATAAGTTTGAGGGAACAGAAGATATTAGTCTTTGATTGGAGCTGACTATTATTGGGACTTCATCACTGGTAATATTGTCCGTACATCTCAAGGCCCAGTAGCTATTGAAAGTAAGCTAGGCTGGATGCTACATGGTAGTTATTGCAATGAAATGGAAGTTAAGGCTCTTTTTGTTAAGATTGAGGAGAACAGCCATGGTCTGGAAAGGCATTTTGAAAGCGTTTTGGGAACTTGAATCTATTGGTATAAAGGACAACCAGGCAAGTACAGTGAACAATGATGTTTTAGAGCAATTTGAAAAGGGGATTGGGTTTAGAGATGGTTGCTATGAAGTTGGCCTACCATGGAAGGATTCTTGCAAACCCGGTTCAAACCTTCAGCTAGCTAATCGGAGGTTGGAGACTTCATTGTACAGGCTAAGAAAAAATGAGGAGTTGTTAATTGAATACGATGAGGCCATCCTAAGTTATGTAAGGGAGGGCTATGCTGAAAGGGTGCAAGGTGAGCTGGTGAGCCAGGAGGCACATTATCTGCCACACCATGCAGTGGTACGGCGAGACAAAACTACCACCAAAACTGAGGGTAGTTTTTGATGGCTCAGCCAAGAACAAAGGTGTGTGTGTCCTTGAATGACTGTTTGGATGCTGGGCCAAATTTAAATGCAGATTTATTTTCCTTGTACTGAGATTCAGGTTTGGTAGAGTAGCATTGACTGCAGATGTGAAGCAAGCCTTTTTGCGGATAAAGTTAAAACCAGAGGACAGAGATGCAGTAAGGTATCTGTGGGTGGATACGAAAGACTTGTTGGAAAATGAACCTAAGGTTCAAGCATGTAGAATGAAGTCAGTGTTGTTTGGCCTCAGCTCTAGTCCATTTCTGTTGGCAGCTACTACGCAGTACCATTTTAAGAAATATTTGAAGTCTATCCTAACACTATTGAACACATAAGGAAAAATTTTTATGTTGATGATTTGCTATGTTCCGTGGATAATACAGAAATGGCTAAACAGATATTCATGGAGGCTAGAGCTATAATGAGGGAGGCTGGCATGGAGCTCAGAAAATGGCAGACCAATCATTCGCAATTACAAGAGTTTATGAGTCATTCCTTGTAGTACCTGATGCAGCAGAAAGTATTGAGGATTCTGGTATTAAGGAGTTGTGGGCAATAGACACAAAGGTGCTAGCATCGTTTGGCAGCAAGATGATGATTGTTTCTCAATGGGAAATCTTTAGTAGAGCTGGCTGAGAATGAGACAAGGTGGACAAAACGTACAGCTCTTAGTTTGGCTTCGAAGGTCTTTGATCCTCTTGGATTCCTGGCTCCATTTGTGATAAAGTCCAAAATTTGGTTTCAGAGCCTCTGGAAATTGGACTTGGTTGGGACCAGAGTTACCTGATCATATGATGGTAAGGTGGAAATATTGTTCAAAGAATTGGCACATCTTGGAGACATTGAAATCCCAAGATGGTACTTTGGAGAGTTGAACAATAGTCCAGACACTTGGAGCTGCACATCTTTTGTGATGCAAGTGAGGAAGCCTATGCAACTTGTATTATATAAGAGGCGCATGCAAGAGGAAGTAAGTTGCAGGTTGGTTGCTGCAAAGAGTAGAGTAGCACCTTTGAAAAGGCTTTCTGTTCCAAGGTTGGAATTGATGGGTGCCGTTATGCTAGTCGCTTGCAAATTACAGTGCGAAAGTCTTGGCCCTCTATGAATTCCAAGCTATTATTGGACAGACTCCACTATAGTTTGGCACTGGTTAAGAAGTCAGGCAAGGAAATGGAAAACCATTTGTTGCCAATAGGGTGGAGGAAATCAAGCGCACACAGATCCCAAGCAATGGAAGCATTGTCCAGGCATCCAAAACCCCGCTGATTTACCAACACGAGGAATTTCGGTGAAGATCTTTCACAATCAAGTTTGTGTGAATGGGCCAGAGTGGCTAAAACTTGGAAGTGAAAACTGGCCTTCTAATCAGCCTATTGTAGGAGAATGCCAGCTGAAGAAGCATGGGTGAGTGAGGTGAGAAAATGCGCTGTGAACAGTTGTCAAGTATGCAGCAGGACCCCATATTGAGGCTGAGGACATTAGCAGTCTGAAAAGATTGTTAAGAGTGACAGCATGGATATATAGATTACCAACAACATTAAGGAGAAACAAGAAGGGAAGGAATTCTGAACAGTAATGAGATTCAGCAAGCCAGGAAATACTGGGTGGTATATGCGCAGAAGGAAAAATTTGGTGAAGAGCGGAATTGCTCACCAGCCATCCATTACAGGTTCTACCAACACATTCTGCGCTCAAGGGTTTGGATGTGTTTTTGGATCAGGATTTATTGAGAGTAGGAGGTAGACTACAGTTTTCTGGGCTTCCAGAGGAGAAAAGACATCAATTTTGCTACCTTCTGGGGGGCCACTTTGTGGACCTTTTGATCCTGGATACTCATCATAAGTTGTTACATGCTGGAGTTAGAGAAGTGATAATAGAGATTAGACAACATTTTGGATTCCCAAAATTAGACAAGTAGTGAAAAAGGTCTTGCATAAATGTGTGGTTTGCAAGCGTTGGAGCAAAGCCTTATTATGAAAGGTGGCTCCACTTCCAAGAGAACGGTGTGTCTATACTGCCCCATTTGATTAGTGGGAGTAGACTTTGCAGGGCCAGTCTATGTGTATGAGCGAGGGGAGTCTAACAAGGTTATATATGTCTTTTCACCTGTGCTACCACCAGAGCAATCCATTTGGAGTTGGTAAGCACTTAAGTAGTGATGTATTTCTTTTGGCCTTAAAAGGTTTGTGAACAGAAGGGGTTTCCCAAATAAAATCATATCGGATAATGCAAAAACCTTCAAAAAGGCTGCTATGGAAACTGATGAGTGGGTAGTTGGGAGGTAACGAAAATGGTTCACTGAGTAGGTAGGTAGTTAATCTAACAATTATTAAATTCCTTTTATGTCAATAACTGGGTGGATGAAACCAATTGGTTGCTCACCAGAGTTATTCTCCACACTAGTATTTATATACTGTGTGGAGGAGCGTGCTCGGTAATGGAGATACATTACCGCTCAACCAACCGAGGAATAAACCAAGACAACGCTGGGCAAGAAGCCCCGCGAAGAGGAGAACAAAGGGAGAACGAAAACGAAGAACGGGGCGAGAGGACGTACCAGCAAAGTACGCTCTCGACAATTAACAACCGGAGAAGGGAGAGACTCCAATAACTAAAAGTAAGTGACTAATTGAGTTTTTACACCAGAAGTTAATAACATTAAATTAAGCTGGGTCAGACAAGTTAGGCCTACATTGTGCCTAAGACCCAGCATCAACTCATAGCTTAACAAAGGTGAAGGTAGATTGCCCTAACCTAATCTTGTGAGGAATCCTACTGTGGACCTCAATTTATCTGCCCGCTCTGGACCATTTCCGGAATCTCTAGGCTGACCCTCTAGGCTAGACTTGATCTACTCTATAGTTAGACTGGAGATATAAGGGGTGGGTTAATTGTGGACCAATTCATACAGAGCATTTTTCGCATTGGTGGTCCGTGTGTGGGGAATTTACAAACCTTAACCTTACTTAACAAAAATTGCAGAATTAGGCTAAAGGTCTAGCCTAAGCCTAAGCTAATCAAGCCTAATTAGGTCTACAACCTAGGGCCTAACTAGGAAACATTTACATTTAAGGAGTCTCATTCTCTTATAAGCTTAGACCTGAGTGACATAAGTACTTGGGGGGATTAAACCAAATTTAAACTTCGACTGTTTTGTCTGTGCTCTCTCTTCTCTGGTAATTTCTTCTTGTCCTCTATTTCATTACGATCCCCAGTTAAACAATTTTGACTTAGACATGGACAGTGCGGAATTGAAAAAGTTAAAAAAGAAAAGGGGGGCAAAGTTGGGAGCTGTTACAAAGGCTGTGAACACTTTTAACAATATTACACAACCAGGTAAGGAAAATTTAGAGAGTGTAATTATTAAATTGGAAATTAAAAAGAAGGAAATAATAGCCATTAATGAGAGTATTTCAGAGTTAGTTGAATCCGAAATGGCTGAAGAACAATTGATAGACCTTTACGCTGATGATGATGATCAGGTAAGCTCAATTGAACAGCAAATAAGGAGACTACGGTCTCGTTTGACTGACTTAACACCAAAAAAACCTAATTCTGATTTTAATCAAAGTAGGGCTAACCTTCAACAAAATTTAAGTGGCATGCTAAATCCTGAGTCACAAGAATTGAGGGCTCAGTTACCCATTTTGCTAGTACCAACATTTGAAGGGGACACGGTACAATTCCCATCTTTCATTGACAAATTTGAGAATTTAATAGGTAATAAACCTTATATTTCAACTGTTGAAAAGTTTAGTTACTTAACTAGTTCCCTTAAAGGCCCAGCCTATAACCTAATAGCCTATTTACCAGCCGTAGGGGATTCATATGAAGTAGCTATTGATCTTTTAAAACGTAATTACATTAATAAAGATTTGATTGTATATGAATTATCTCAACAAATTTTTGAATTTGCACCCATAAAAGATAACCATAGTGATATGGAAATTTTTTATACAAATTAGAAGCTATTATAGGACAACTGGTTAGCAATGAGATAGATATTAAAACTTCATCTTGGCTTATACAAAGCATAGTACTTAGGTGCCTTCCTTCGAGGGTTAAAGATATTTAATTCTAAAGACGGGAGAAAATTATCCTAATTTAGAACAAATAAGAAACACTTCCCCAATATCCTAACTAATTACAACTTGAGAGATTTTCCAACACATAAGACCCAGACTATGGATAAACCAAAGACTGTTCCCAGAGACCAACTAGCTACAGCCAAACAGACAAAACTGATATGAAAAAAAATGAACAAAAAAAAAAAAAAAATCAAATGTGACCAACTATAATACACGAACACCTACATTACAGAACTTTAATGTAACTGCTGCCTCAACTTACACACCACATTGCAAATTTTGTGCAAGTAATGAACACAGTAGTACTGGGTGTGACAAATATTCAGACTTTAACCAAAGGGCTAAAAGATGTGAACAGTTGAACCTGTGTAAAAAGTGCACTGGCCAGGGACATTATAAGAAAGACTGTAAATCTAGGTTAAGATTCAAGTGTAAGTTTTGTAAAAGTTTACGACATGTCTCATCAATGTGTGATTCACCAAAGTGTCCAAACAATATACTCAAACTCAAAAGATACCTCCCCCAAAAAGGTAATCAAGAAAATGCCACTTTCATGGGACATTCTGCTTGTTCAAACAATGTAACAAGAAACACTGAGATTTTTTACCAACTATTACTTTGGACTTAGTGAATAGTGAGGGTAGTACCACTCCAGTGAGATGTCTTATAGACTGTTGTTCTCAACAAACATTTGTTTAAAAAAATGTAGTTAATAAATTGGGTTTGACACCAAACCCGAATGAACAAAACCTCAATATTGCATCCTTTGTTGAGGATAACTCGGACAAAAATAGCTATAAGACAATTGACCTGGAACTACATTTAGAAAGTAAATTCAAGAAAATTGAAGCAGTTATTATTTCTAAAGTAGGACAAAACAAACTGGTTATACCCAAACTAGAACAAACCATAAATCATTTGGGAAAACACTACAAAATAGCTGATAGACATATCACTAACAACACAGTAGCTAACATTGAAATGCTAATAGGGGCAGATTATATTAATCTTATTCATAAGGGCATAGTAGAGATAGGTAATGGTATAGCTATTCAGACTCCATCAGGGATAGCCCCTTTGGGTGACCTATCAGAATACAACCTAGACCTAAACCAAAACAGTTCATGACCAACAAATACTATGTGCCTCAACTCAGTCCTACATAACACCTGTAAGAATATCAACACTTTGAATAATATTATCTCAACTGAGAACATTAATTCATCATTATCAAAGGAAACTTTGGATGAGGCAATTCAAACTTTATGGTTGCTAGAATCTGTGGGTATACATGACACAAATCAAACTTCAGAAGATCAGTTAATGGTAGAAAGATTTGAAGACACCATTCAGTGCAAAGACAATAGTTATTTTATTGAGTTACCTTGGAAAATAAATTGTCCAACTTTAAGAGACAATCTCAAAGTAGCTAAAGGACATTTATATAAAGTCATGAAAAAACTCAAACAAGATGATAATGTAAAAATATATAATAATGTCTTCAAAGAACAGCTACAGAAAGGCTTCATTGAAGAAGTAACAAATAACCCTTTTAAAAAAGATGGTTGTCATTATTTAACCCACAGGGGGGTTTATCGATAAGATGCCCCAACAACAAAACTCAGAGTAGTATATAACTGTAGCCTCAAAGACAGTGATAAACACAGTTTGAATGATTGCTTGATTGAGGGTCCTAATCTCATTTCTGACCTTGTGAAGATCTTACTGAGGTTCAGGTTAGACAAATATGCCGTACAAAGTGACATTTCAAAGGCATTTTTGAGAATAAATCTTAAAAATGAATATGATAAGAACCAACTTAGGTTCTTATGGTTCAAGGATCCATTTGATTTGAATAAAGGGTTCATAACCTATAGATTTAATGTTGTGTTGTTTGGAGCCAATTGCTCACCTAGCCTATTAGCATTGACAATTAGACATCATTTAAACCAGTTTAATAACTCTTAACATTGAACTTCCTTAAGGAACATTTTTACGTAGACAATCTAATAGGCTCAACGACAACAAAATCTGAATTATCTGAAGTCTATGAACACTCTCAAAACATTATGCAACAAGGTAACTTTGAACTTAGAGAGTGGATTTCAAATGATGAGGATTTAAACAAAAAGATTTTAAAGGATAATAATGGTCTTACTGAGCCATTAGACAGAGTTAAAACTTTAGGTATGAACTGGTATTTGGATGCAACTTCTAACAGTCATGATTCAATCTGTACTAAAGGTTTTAAACTTGATGAGGAAGCAAATACTAAAAGACAAATATTATCAGAGGCTTCCAAAATTTGATCCTATGGGTCTATTCCTGCCTTCAACAATAAAATCAAAGATTCTCCTCCAAGAAATTTGGAGGACAAATGTTGGGTGGGATGATCCAATAACAAATGAAAATCAAAAATCTTGGAAGAAGTTAGCTACTGATTTAACAAAAGTGCAGAACATTAAAATTCAAAGGTGCTGTGGGTTTAGGGATAAGCCCCAGAGACTTCATGTGTTTGCTGATGCAAGCACACAAGCTTATGGGTGCTGTGCGTATCTTGTAAGCCCTACAGAAAGTCATCTAATTTATGCAAAAGGGAAAGTTGCACCTCTCAAACCTACCCGAACCATACCTCAATTGGAACTATTGGCTGCTACATTAGCCATTAAAACCATTTCATTGCTTAAGGATGCTTACTATGATGTTTTTAATTCATATCCACGTCTGGCTTGACAGTCAGATTTGTCTAGCCTGGATACGGAATGATAGCATTAATAGTAAGAATATCTTTGTAAGAAATAGGCTAAAAGAAATAGCTGACGCTAATGAAAGCCTACAAGTAAACTTTCACTATGTTCCAACTAAACAGAATCCAGCAGACTTTCTGACCAGAGGTTTATCCTACAAGTTGTTGAAGTCAAACAAAACTTGGTTTATGGGACCTAAGTGGCTCTGTAATACAGACCATTGGCCTGTGGAACAAGTTAACTTTACATTAAATTTAATCTTTTCAAATGAAAAGGTTGAACCAATCACTAATTATGAAAAGTATTCTGATTTCAACAAACTTGTCAGGGTGACAGCCTACTGTTTGAGGTTTGCTCACAACTGTTTAGCTACAATTAACAAACAGCTAAATAAAAATAATCATAATTATACAGAAGTTGCAACCAAATACTGGATAGGCCAAGCACAACAAAAAGAGTACAATAAAGAGTTAGAATTCTTAACTAATGGGAAACAAACAAAAGAACCTGTACCATCAGTAGTTGTGGATCTAAACTTGTTCAGAGATGAGGAAGGCCTTCTAAGGTGTAAAGGGAGATTAGACAAATCAAAACTGTCATACAAAAGCAAAAATCCAATCCTTTTACCTAGATTTAGCTATTTGACAACATTAATCATCAGAAAAACACACAATGATGTATATCATATGGGGGTACCACAGACACTAACTACATTAAGAAAAACTTATTGGATACCCAAGGGAAGGATCACTGTTAAAACAGTCCTGAGTGAGTGTGTCACATGTAGGCGTATTCATGCTAGGCCCTATAGGAAACCAAATCCTCCTGCTTTGCCAAAGGAGAGAGTTACTCTCAACAGACCCTTTGAGACTGTAGGCATTGACTATACAGGAGCATTGACTGTAGGGGTGGGTGACACTGAACAAAAAATGTACATTGTACTGTTTACATGTGCTGCCTCACGAGCTGTTTATTTGGATGTTGTGGAGGACCTTACAGCAGAATCTTTTGTTGCTGTCTTTAAGAGATTCTGTGCACGACATTCAGTACCAAAGACAGTTTGGACTGACAATGCTACATATTTCAAAGCTGGTGAACAAGTCATCCACGACTTGTTAAGCAATGAAATCACACAATTATATATACAAAATGCAAACATAAAGTGGAAGTATATTCCGGTTGCCTCTCCTTGGTATGGTTCTATCTGGGAGAGGAATATACAAACAGTAAAGAATTGCTTGAAGAAAGCAATTGGCAAAAAACAGATACACTTGTTTGGGTTACTCACTCTCCTGGCTGAGATTGAGAACATCATTAACAATAGACCACTCACTTATGTGAGTGACAACATTAATGACCCAGAACCATTAACTCCAAATCATTTGATTCGGGGAGAACAAGTTAGTCTCCTGCCGGACTACAATATAGACTCTTCAGAAGACCCAAACTGGACTCAACGACATGATGAGCTCCAGACTAAGTTACAACATTTAACTAGAGTTAAAGCTCATTTCATTAAACAGTGGAAAACTGAGTACTTGATGGGTCTAAGGGAGAGACATAAACAAATGACTAAGAAGGATTGGTCTGACACAATTAAGGTAGGAGACCTTGTTCTCATACATGACAGTACTCCAAGACAATACTGGCCTCTGGCTAGAGTTTCAGAACTCAGACCAGGGGCAGACGGGGTAACGAGAGTGGTCAAATTAAGGACTTCAACGGGTGACACAACAAGAGACATTTCTCTTTTGTACCCTTTAGAGTCTGGACCCAAAACAATGGACTTTGGAGAACCTTCTCCACTGACAGTAACAACTGGAGACACTGAACTTCCAGTAACTATTCCTTTGACAGTAGGAGTGGTAACGCATCCTACTACAACATTGACAGACACAAGACCTCAGCGACAAACAGCATTAAAGGCGCGACTATTTTACAACAAAAATAGATGCTGGGGAATTGTAATTTTATCTTCTAACTTTCATTTTTTCTTTTCTTATGGTAAAGACCATAGACAGTTTCATCCTATGGATGTATATTTTCTCTTCTAATTAAATGCTACACCTTCTCCATGAGAAGGTGAGGATAGGCACTGTTAATCAGATTAACAGGCATTTACAGTTAAATAGTTAGCTAGTCTACACTCAGACACAAAAATTGGTGACAATGACACCAAAATTTTTATCTCCCGGGGCCCCCAGTATATGGAAAACTGATGAGTGGGTAGTTGGGAGGTAACGAAAATGGTTCACTGAGTAGGTAGGTAGTTAATCTAACAATTATTAAATTCCTTTTATGTCAATAACTGGGTGGATGAAACCAATTGGTTGCTCACCAGAGTTATTCTCCACACTAGTATTTATATACTGTGTGGGAGGAGCGTGCTCGGTAATGGAGATACATTACCGCTCAACCAACCGAGGAATAAACCAAGACAACGCTGGGGCAAGAAGCCCCGCGAAGAGGAGAACAAAGGGAGAACGAAAACGAAGAACGGGGCGAGAGGACGTACCAGCAAAGTACGCTCTCGACAATTAAATAACCGGAGAAGGGAGAGACTCCAATAACTAAAAGTAAGTGACTAATTGAGTTTTTACACCAGTAAGTTAATAACATTAAATTAAGCTGGGTCAGACAAGTTAGGCCTACATTGTGGCCTAAGACCCAGCATCAACTCATAGCTTAACAAAGGTGAAGGTAGATTGCCCTAACTTAATCTTGTGAGGAATCCTACTGTGGACCTCAATTTATCTGCCCGCTCTGGACCATTTCCGGAATCTCTAGGCTGACCCCTCTAGGCTAGACTTGATCTACTCTATAGTTAGACTGGAGATATAAGGGGTGGGTTAATTGTGGACCAATTCATACAGAGCATTTTTCGCAGCTGCAAAGGAACTCCAAGAAATTTGGTCCTTGCTAAAAGAGGAAGGATTCCAATCCTACTTTTCACACCAAGGGGTACAGTGGGAGTTTATTGTTGAGAGAGCACCATGGTGGGGAGGATTTTGGGAAAGGCTAGTGAGAAGTGTAAAGTGTCCATTGAAGAAACTTTTAGCTAATGCTCATTTGAGCAAAGAAGAATTCTCTACTGTTTTATGTGAAGTAGAAGCAATGGTGAACAGTAGGCCTATCACTTTTGTTTACAACAGTAGGCAGGATGCAGAGCCATTGACACCAAATCATTTTCTTTGTGGTAAACGATTAACATCAAACCCCAGTGTGCCAGAAGACTTGCAGCCTATCCAGAGCACTCGAGGAGAGTTAACCAGACGGTTCAGGTACTTTGAAGAGCTACAAGATCAGTTATGGAAGAGGTGGCAGATGGAATACTTGCCAAAACTCAATTATTACCCATCAGGCAAGGTAAAGGGCTCCAATGCAAATTGTATCAAGGTGGGAGAAGTGGTAATGATTGGGGATGAAAGACCAAGGCAATGCTGGAAGCTTGGCATAATTGAAGAGTTGTTTGTTGGCAAAGACAATTTAGTTAGGTCTGCACTGGTAAAGACTTCAGGAGGAAAGTTAAAGAGACCTATACAAAAACTCTATGCTTTAGAAATCAGCAAAAACACAGATAGTCAAAATGAAACATTTGAGTTACAGCATCATGGAGAAGGCTTGGCTAACCTTGCAGAAGGTAATGACAACAATGCCTCTTCGGTGGGGAGTGTTAGAAAATCTAGAAGAGGAAGAACCATTGTTGTCCCAAGGCGATACGATGACTAAGCTGATTGATGCAGCATTGCTTGTATATATATTAAGTTAAGGTGTATATATCCATCTCATAATTGTAAGGTTAGTGAAAAATTAACTTAATTTAGAGCTAGCATTTTTGAGCTCTTGTGGCATCATTGTTTGGTCACACTGTTGGCATCATTTTGGGACGCTGAGCGTCTTTTCTACTCGTTTGTGGAAGGTCGTACGTAAAGGTGTGGTCTGATAGAGAGCTCTCTTGCAATTCAGTTTGGTTGTTTAGATACATGATTGTTGCATCGTGCAATAGTCCAGGTTGCGTTGTTGTTGCAAGGTTGAGAAAGAAGACCATAAATAGTACCCCTTTTGTTTACATTAAATTCATGTAACTAAGGTCTAAGGTAGGCCCGCATCGAGTCAGCAACCCTGAGGTTACCCTGAGGTAGGACCTAATAGGATCTCAAATCCGTAAGTTTTAATTTAGCTTAACTTGGGCTTTAGGTAGAACTTGCCCTTTAGAATTTGGCCGTTCACGGCTCAGCTGGGATTTCGAACCCGACAAATAAATAAAATAACAACATCTGCGCTGTCTAACTTTCTCTTAATTCTACTGACTATCCAAAATTCTTTGACTACCTCACTTCCAAAGTGGAATACATTCTATCTCACTCTCCTTTTGCTGAAATCTCCATTTCAGGAATTTCAATGTTCACCACTAACTTTGGCTTTCCTCTCATTTCACTAACATGATGACATCCATGGTGCACTAGCTTACAACTTTTCTATCCTAAATGACCGAGAGCAGATTTTACAGCACCCTACTCGTATCCCCGATCGCCTTGGTGATAGGCCCAACATTCTGGATTTATTTCTCACCTCTCATCCTTGTTACTCTGTTGAACTTTTTTCTCCGTTGAACTCCTCCGATCACAATCTTATATTTGTTCCCTGTTCTATCGCTCCAATTCGGCCTTTGGGTCCTACCAACCAGGATCTTCCAATCAGGCCGATGATTGGGAGGCCTTTAGGCAGTACTTTTGTGATTTTCCATGGAATGATTATTGCTTCCGAGGCCGGGGCCCCTCCAGATGTGCTGAGCGCATCACGGAAGTGGTTCTCTCAGGCGTGGAGGCGTAAATTCCATATTCTGTTCCTACTACTAATACAAAAAAGACCTTGGTTTAACTTTACTTGTTCTAATGCTATCCGCAACAGAAAGGAGGCTTTCAGAAGGTACCGTCGCCATCCAACTCCTGACTCTCACTTAGCTTATATTTCTGCCCTGAATCGTATAAAATCTGTTCTTTGACTCGCCAAAAATTCGTTCATCTGACAAAAATGTGAAAAGCTATCCAATTCTAATTCTTCTCACTTTTTCTGGCACCTAGCTAAGAACCTCTCGAACAACTTTACTTCTTCTTTCCCTTATCTTTTCTATTCCGACGGCTCAGATGCCATCGGAATACCATTACCTTTATCTCCTGATAAAGCTGAACTCTTCGCTCAAACTTTCGCCTCCAACTAAACTTTGGACGATTCCGGTGCTTGTTCCTCCATCTTCTCCCTCTGACTTAATTATGTCTGAAATTAGAATTCCTTTCAAAGATGTTTTTTTTTCTTCCCTATCTAGGCTCGACTCTAGGAAGGCGTACGGTTCTGATGGTATGGAAAACTGATACGTGTGGGTAGTTCGTAGTTGGGAGGTAACGAAAATGTTCCACTGAGTAGGTAGGTAGTTAATCTAACAATTATTAAATTCCTTTTATGTCAATAACTGGGTGGATGAAACCAATTGGTTGCTCACCAGAGTTATTCTCCACATTAGTATTTATATACTGTGTGATAGAGCGTGCTCGGTAATACACATACGTTACCGATCAACCAACTGAAAAAAACCAAGAGGACGCTGATGGAAAAAGCCCCGGGAAAAAAGGAGAGGAGAACAAAAAGAGGCAACGAGAGAACAAGACGGAACGGAGAGAAGAAAGAGACTAAACAACGGAAAAAGATCCCCACCAGCAAGTACGCTCTCAACAAAAGAGAAAAGAGAAGAGGGACTGTCTAATAACACCCGGTAAGTGATCAGTTGTGTTTTTTAGCCCAGTTAATTAAAAGACATAAATTAAGCTGGGTCAGACAAATTAGGCCTACATTGTGGTCTAAGACCTAGCTTCAACTCATAGTTTAACAAAAGTGAAAGTAAATTACCAGAACCTAATTTGGTGAGGAATCCTACTGTGGACCTCAATTTACTCTGCCCGTTCTGGACCATTTCCGGAATCTCTAGGCTGACCCCTACAAGGCTAGGCTTAATCTACTCTATAGTTAGACTGGAAATATTAGGGGTGGGTTAATTGGGGACCAATTCATACAGAGCATTTTTCACATTGGTTGCCCGTGTGTGGGGAATTTACATACTTTAGGCTTAACTTTACCTAACAAAAATTACAGAATTAGGCTAAATGGTCTAGCCTAAACCTAACCTAATCAATCCTAAAGTAATAAACTTGCCTAATTAGGTCTACAACCTAGGGCCTAACTGGGAAACATTTACATTTAAGGAGTCCCATTCTTTTATAAGCTTAGAACTGAGTGGCACATAAATACTTGTGGGGGGATTTAACTAAATTTAAAACTTGACTGTTTTGTCTGATTACTCAATTCATTTGATCTCTCATCTCTGATAATTTCTTCTCACCTTATAATTCATTACAATCCCTAGTTAAACTATTTTGACTTAAACATGGAAGTACATTTCAATTAACTCACCAACAAGTTTCCTTTAAAATATAAATAGTTAACGAAACTCCAAGACAACATTAGTAAACAAGCATTTAAAATGCATACAACTCCAAGCATCCAATTCTTCTTTTAAGGAAGAATCACTCAACAGATTTTATCAACAGGCACATGCATTCCTTGCAATCTATGTGTATATATATGTATATATACTGTACTCTTTACATGTGCCATAAATACACTCAACCAGTGCTTAATTTGTAAATGAAAAAGAAGTGGAACGCAGGTGAAGCCCTCACAGTTAGGGGGTCTGGGGGAGTGGTGCAAGCTCCCCCAGCGGGTCCGGAGCGGCGCCCAGGAAACCAACGCATTTTAAGCGCTTTTTCTGCGAAAACTGCGCAACATGCAAATGAAAGTTCTTCGAATACAGTATTATTTTAAAGAAAAAGTTAGACTGTGATTGCAACATCTAAGTGAAATGTTATTTCATCTAAGTGAAACAAAATATTATATGTATTTGAAACAAAATAAAATTGCTTTACTTACATGCTATTGCTATATATAGGAAGTTGATAGAATAATCACATTAATTTCCACACACACTCCAAACTTCTTTCTGCTTGATCGACTAGTTTTCGCTTTCTACGGTCTGTATTTCGTTGGATTTTAAATTACGAAATTACGTTGCTGACCTTTTTATTAAAATAAAAACCTTTTTTTTAATTAGGTTTTAAAATAAAAGTACCGGAACGGCGTTCCGGAGCGTTCCGTCACAAATTAAGCACTGCACTCAACCTATCTGAACCTAAGCAAGGATTGCATGGGGTTACTTGGTGTGATAGCGTGGGGTAGACACTCCAGTTAGGTTACTTAGGTTCTAGCAAACAATCAAAAGCACTTACCGGTGCGTTGAATTAGATATTCCTTTGGGAGCCTACCATCAGATTCCTGTGTCCCACAAACAGCCTACCTAACTCTCTCTTACATTACCCATTTAGAAGCTATAGACATTACCCCTAACTATACTTAAGTACGGACAACTTTCTACCCCATTTGTCACCTTAGAAACACCACCTAATTACACTCAGCACCAACGATTAGGTCAGATAGGAAAAAACATCTCTGGCTAGCCCAAAACAATACGAACAGCCGCGTTGGTTCGTTTATGACTTGCTCTTGCCATTCAGCTTAGATTTAGTGATATTTCCCCTTTAGTGACTTTTAGACTATATACATATATATACACACACGTCACCTCACTCCTCCCCTACAAGTTTAGTCTGTCAGGGGGATGAGGGACCCTAGACGACCTGCGGAGCGGGGTTGATGTAGTAGGATTAGGTGCAACCTGTATAGACGGGCGAGTTGAACCATTTTCCGGAGGATCAGTTCTCTCTTCCGGAAGACTCTGGTCCTTCTGCAATTCACGTTCCCATATCTGGTCCTGATGGCGTTTAATAGAACGACCATCTTCTAGTTGGCACTTGAAGGAAACAGGGCCCGTTCTCTCCTGCACAGTTGCAGGAACCCATTTTGGTCCAGCCCCATAGTTGCGAATCATAACTGGATCATTAGGTTGCGCTTCTATAACTCTCCCTCTTTTAGTGTCGTGGTACAACTTCTGTTTTTCCTGATGGCGTAAAACTCGTTGTTGTAACGTTTCGTTTGGACGTAACAAATCGAAAACTGAACGAATTCCCCGGCCAATCATAAGTTTAGAGGGAGACACCCCCGTCGTGGTGTGAGGTGTTATTCGATATTTAAACAAAAATTTATCCAACACCACTTGCATTTCCTCCCCACGAGAATGACGCAAGGCCGACTTGAAAGTACGGACCATGTTTTCCGCGAGACCGTTAGTAGACGGGTGGAAAACACTAGACCGGACATGTCTAATGCCATTTAGGTGGACGAAGGAACGAAATTCCTCACTGGTAAAACAAGTACCATTGTCGGAAACCAGGACTACGGGTAAACCCCATCGAGCGAAAACCGAACGGAGTAAGCGAATAGTAACACCCGAAGTCGTGGAAGTGGTTGGAAAAATTTCCACCCACTTAGAGTAGGCGTCCACAATGACTAGGAAATAAGTATTATTTATAGGACCTGCATAGTCAACATGGATCCTATGCCACGGTATAGTAGGCCATTCCCAAGGATGAAGTGGACTTTTCCTTGGGAGATCTCTGTTCTCTAGGCAGCTTTGACAGGAACGAACCAATGATTCGAGTTCTCCATCTAAACCAGGCCACCAGAAATAAGCTCTCGCCAGCTCTTTCATTTTTGTTGCGCCATGTGTTCAGCGTGAAGTTCCTTCACTAAATTCGACCTGCCTTCATTTGGAATAATCACTCTGTGGCCCCATAAGAGACAGCCATTTTGAATCGAGAGGCCAGACTGACGTTGATAAAAAGGCTGTAATTCACTCTCAACCTTAGTAGGCCAACCAACTGAGCAGAAATGGATGACCCTAGACAGAATAGGGTCTGATTTTGTCCACTGCTCTATTTGTACCGCAGATACTGGAGTGGATTCCAAAAACTCCACCAAGTGAACCCATTCTGTAGGTATAGGTACACAATCATTTGGATTTTCTAAGGGCAACCTACTTAGCGCATCAGCCGTACCTAGAAGTTTACCTGACCGATGTACTAAGTCAAATTTATAGGCTTGTAGAATCAGTGCCCATCGTTGAATCCTACCTGAGGCCATAACTGGAATATTTTTATTAGGTGAAAATAAACCTAAAAGAGGCTTATGGTCAGTAATTAGTTTAAATTCATGACCCCATAGATAGAAATGAAATTTTTTTACTGCAAATACTAAGGCTAATGCTTCACGTTCCACTTGTGCATATCGTCTTTCAGTCTCAGTTAGTGTTCTAGAAGCAAAACAGATAGGCCTATCTACACCATCAATGTGGTGAGATAACACTGCCCCAATTCCATAAGAACTGCTGTCTGCTGAAACTACGAGAGGAAGTTTAGGATCATAATGCACTAGGAGAGTGGACTTTAGTAGTACGTCCTTGGAAGCCTCAAATGCTTCCTTTTGAGTTTTCTCCCATCTCCACTGTTCCCCAGATCGTAATAGCTTATTTAGGGGTTCAAGGAAAGTCGATGCATTAGGCAAAAATTTCCTATAAAAGTTTAGGAGACCTAAATAAGCTTGTAACTGTGTGATGTTTTGTGGAGGTGGTGCATTTTCTATTGCTTCTAGTTTATCCACCGTTGGATGAATGCCTGAGGCATCTATGCGGAACCCTAAATATGAAACCTCGTTAGTGACCCATGAACACTTTTCTCTCTTTAGCTTAAGTCCGGCATCCCGGAGTCTTTTTAGAACCGTGGTTAATCTAGTTAGGTGTTCTTTTTTAGACGAACCTGAAATGAGGACATCATCTAGAAAGCAAAGTACCCCTGGAATGTGACCTAGAACTTGGTCCATTGTCCTCTGAAAAATACCCGGAGCCGATGCTATTCCATAGCATAGCCTATTGTACTTATATAGGCCTCGGTGCGTATTTATGATAGTTAATTCTTTAGAGTTTTCATCTAAACTTAGTTGAGCATAGGCTTGGGACATATCGAGTTTTGTGAAATATTTACCCCCAGCAAGAGAGCTAAATAATTCATCAGGCTTGGGTATAGGATAGCAATCTAGAAGGACGGCTCTATTTGCTGTTAAACGGTAATCCCCACATAACCGCACGGACTTGTCCGGTTTTAGTACAGGAACTACTGGGGCAGCCCACTTAGCGTGTGTGACTGGTTCAATAATTTTATCTTTAGCAGCCTGTCAATTTCTAAATCTACCTTCTCCCGCAGTGCATGCGCAATTGAACGAGCCTTACAAAATTTCGGAGTTACATTAGGATCTACTTCTATGCAGACCTGATGGCCTTTTAGGTTGCCTACTTCAGGCCCAAAAACAGAAGAAAACTCCCTTAACAATGAGTCTATGTCAGACGGATATGAGAGTGTATGCACATCTGCCTGACCCTTTGGCAAGATTTTGTCAATGGCATTTTCAAAGCGTCAATCCAATCACGGCCTAGTAGAGTAGGCCCTTGCTCATCCACCACTAAAAGGGTTAAGGGATGAGACAAAGTTTTCTGGTTGAGTGTAACTGTGACGGATGCTTCTCCACAAATAGGTATTTGTATGTCCCCATATTTCTTCAAAATCGTTTTAGATGCATGTAGTTTAGGTGTGTTTTTGAAATTTTATCAAAAACTGTTTTGGACATGACAGTTCGGGCAGCACCTGTATCTAGTTCTAGAGGAACTGTAATTCCATTTAGGCCTACCTCTACAATATATGGGCCTGTATTTTTCCCACTTTGCTGCTCATAAAATAGGTACTCCACTCCAATGTTCGAAGTATTTCCCCTTTGAGGATTTACACTAGAAATGTTAAAATTAGAATTTTCACCCTTCGTTTTCTTTGAAAAACACACTTTAGCTATGTGGCCTATTTTACTACAGTTTCGGCAAACTGCTTCTTTAAAAGGGCAGTCCTTCTTCCAATGGTGTTTTCCACACCCGTACATGGCTTGGAAGGCTTAGTAGAATTAGTAGGCTTAGTCGTATTCGCCTCATACCTTTTATTTGCCTGTCTAGTAGGCTCATTAGGTCTGCCAGGCCTAGAAGATTTAAAGCTATTTACGTGTTGGGCTTTACTACTGTGATTTCCAAAAGCTCTAACATCTTTAGCAGCTGCTTCTCTAGCCGTAGCTATTTCTACAGCCTGACTAAAAGTTAGGTCCTGTATGGCTAATAGGGCTCTCTGGGTAGACTCCTCTTTGAGACCCATTACAAACCTATCTCTTAGCATTTCATCTAATTTGTCCCCAAATTTACACGTACGGCTATGGCTTTTTATTCCTGCAACAAACTCTGCAATGCTTTCATTTCCCGTCTGATGCCTTGAATAAAATTTGAAACGTTCATAGATGAGAACTACGCGGGATTTGTAGTGATCGGTTAGGGCCTGTACCAATTCATTATAGGTGCAGGTTTCCGGTGCTTTAGGAGAAACTAGATCCATAACTAAACCAAACGTTTTAGGGCCTATTATAGTTAAAAAGGTAGGTACTTTCTTAGCATCAGGAATGGAATTTGCCTCGAAAAACAACCTCACCCTAGTGGCATAAGCTTCGAAGTCCTCCCCAGAGTCCTCGTAGGGGCTTATATGGCCAATCACCGACATGCTAGAGCAAAACCGAATTAAGCCAAATCACGTGAAGTAGGTTAGATTAGGTTTAAATTTGATCTAGTTACTCCCCAGTTAGGGCTGAATAGTGAATTGTATTAGAGTTAGGGCTGAGTAGGAATTAGTTTTAGAGTTAGGCCGGCGGGACCTACGCTATAGTACGGTAGCTTACCCACACAAACAAACCAAATCTTATGGCCTACTTTGGCCATGAGCCAAACAACAAGGGTCTTATGGCCTACCATGGCCATGGGCCAAATAACACAACCAGTACAGGATTCAAAGCTCCAAGCCCTCCAGATCTACCTGTGGAGGAGTAACATTTACTCTACTAAAACTACAGGTATTGATTAGTCTGAAGTGGTAGGAGGTTTGAATACAGTACAAACTCATTTAACACTAAACTTCCTCAAGGAACATTTTTATGTAGACAATCTAATGGGCTCAACATCAACAAAATCTGAATTATCTGAGGTCTGTGAACACTCTCAAAACATTATGCAACAAGATAACTTTGAACTTAGAGAGTGGATTTCAAATTATGAGGATTTAAAGAAAAAGATTTTAAAGGATAATAATGGTCTTACTGAACCATCAGACAGAGTTAAAATTTTAGGTATGAACTGGTATTTGGATGCAACTTCTAACAATCATGTTTCAATCTGCACTAAAGGTTTTAAACTTGATGAGTAAGCTAACACTAAAAGACAAATATTATCAGAGGCTTCAAAGATTTTTGATCCCATGGGTCTATTCCTGCCTTTAACAATAAAATCAAAGATTCTCCTCCAAGAAGTTTGGAGGACAAATGTTGGGTGGGATGAGCCAATAACAACTGAAGATCACAAATCTTGGAAGAAGTTAGCTGCTGATTTAACAAAAAAGTGCAGAACATTAAAATACAAAGGTGCTGTGGGTTTAGGGATAAACCCCAGAGACTTCATGTGTTTGCTGATGCAAGCACACAGGCTTATGGGTGCTGTGCGTACCTTGTAAGTCCTGCAGAAAGTCATCTAATTTATGCAAAATGGAAAGTTGCACCTCTCAAACCTACCCGAACCATACCTCAATTGGAACTATTGGCTGCTGCGTTAGCCATTAAAACCATTTCATTGCTTAAGGATGCTTACCATGATGTGAACATAACTGATATCCACATCTGGCTCGACAGTCAGATTTGTCTTGCTTGGATACGGAATGATAGCATTAATAGTAAGAACATCTTTGTAAGAAATAGGCTAAAAGAAATAGCTGAAGCTCACTATGTTCCAACTAAACAAAATCCAGCAGACTTTCTGACCAGAGGTTTATCCTGCAAGTTGTTGAAGTCAAACAAAACTTGGTTCATGGGACCTAAGTGGCTCTGTAATACAGACCAATGGCCTGTGGAACAAGTTAACTTGACATTAAATTTAATCTTTTCGAATGAAAAGGTTGAACCAATCACTAATTATGAACAGTATTCTGATTTCAACAAACTTGTCAGGGTCACAGCCTACTGTTTGAAGTTTGCTCACAACTGTTTAACTACAATTAACAAACAGCTAAATAAGAACAATCACAATTATACAGAAGTTGCAACCAAGTACTGGATAGAGCATGCACAACAAAAGGAGTACAATAAAGAGTTAGAATTCTTGACTAATGGGAAACAAACAAAAGAGCCTGTACCATCAGTAGTTGTGGATCTAAACTTGTTCAGAGATGATGAAGGTCTTCTAAGGTGTAAAGGGAGATTAGACAAATCAAAACTGTCTTACAAAAGCAAACATCCAATCCTTTTACCAAGATTTAGCTATCTGACAACATTGATCATCAGACAAACACACAATAATGTACATCATATGGGGGTACCACAGACACTAACTGCATTAAGAAAAACTTATTGGATACCCAAGGGAAGGATCACTGTTAAAACAGTTCTGAATGAGTGTGTTACATGTAGGCGTATTCATGCTAGGCCCTATAGGAAACCAAATCCTCCTGCTTTGCCAGAGGAGAGAGTTACTCTCAACAGACCCTTTGAGACTGTAGGCATTGACTATACAGGAACATTGACTGTAGGGGTGGTTGACACTGAACAAAAAATGTACATTGTACTGTTTACATGTGCTGCCTCACGAGCTGTTTATCTGGATGTTGTGGAGGACCTTACAGCAAAATCTTTTGTTGCTGTCTTTAAGAGATTCTGTGCACGACACTCGGTACCCAAGACAGTTTGGACTGACAATGCTACATATTTCAAGGCTGGTGAACAGGTCATTAACGACTTGTTAAGCAATGAAGTCACACAGTTATATGTACAAAATTCAAACATAAAGTGGAAGTATATTCCAGTTGCCTCTCCTTGGTATGGTTCTCTCTGGGAGAGGAATATACAAACAGTAAAGAATTGCTTGAAGAAAGCAATTGGTAAAAAACAGATACACTTGTTTGAGTTGCTCACTCTCCTGGCTGAGATTGAGAACATCATCAACAATAGACCACTCACTTATGTGAGTGACAACATTAATGACCCGGAACCATTAACTTCAAATCATTTGATTCGGAGAGAACAAGTTAGTCTCCTGCCGGACTACAATATAGACTCTTCAGAAGACCCAAACTGGACTCAACGACATGATGAACTCCAAACTAAGTTACAACACTTAACTAGAGTAAAGCTCATTTCATTAAACAGTGGAAAACTGAGTACTTGATGGGTCTAAGGGAGAGACATAAACAAATGACTACGAAGGATTGGTCTGACACAATTAAGGTAGGGGACCTTGTTCTCATACATGACAGTACTCCAAGACAATACTGGCCTCTGGCTAGAGTTTTAGAACTCAGACCAGGGGCAGACGGGGTAACAAGAGTGGTCAAATTAAGGACTTCAACGGGTGACACAACAAGAGACATTTCTCTTTTGTACCCTCTAGAGTCTGGACCCAAAACAATGGACTTTGGAGAGCCCTCTCCACCGACAGTAACAACCGGAGACACTGAACTTCCAGTAACTATCCCCTTGACAGTGGGAGCGGTAACGCATCCTACTACAACATTGACAGACACAAGACCTCAGCGACAAACAGCGTTAAAGGCGCGACTAGTTTTACAACAAAAAATAGATGCTGGGAATTGTAATTTTATCTTCTAACTTTCACTTTTCCTTTTCTTATGGTAAAGACCATGAACAGTTTCATCCTATGGATGTATATTTTCTCTTCTAATTAAATGCTACATCTTCTCCATGAGAAGGTGAGGATAGTCACTGTTAATGAGATTAACAGGCATTTACAGTCAAATAGTTAGCTAGTCTACACTCAGACATAAAAATTGGTGACAATGACACCAAAATTTTTATCTCCCGGGGCCCCCAGTATACGGAAAACTGATACGTGTGGGTAGTTGGGAGGTAACGAAAATGGTCCACTGAGTAGGTAGGTAGTTAATCTAACAATTATTAAATTCCTTTTATGTCAATAACTGGGTGGATGAAACCAATTGGTTGCTCACCAGAGTTATTCTCCACATTAGTATTTATATACTGTGTGATAGAGCGTGCTCGGTAATACACATACGTTACCGATCAACCAACTGAAAAAAACCAAGAGGACGCTGGTGGAAAAAACCCCGGAAAAAAAGGAGAGGAGAACAAAAAGAGGCAACGAGAGAGCAAGACGGAACGGAGAGAAGAAAGAGACTAAACAACGGAAAAAGATCCCCACCAGCAAGTACGCTCTCAACAACGGAGAAAAGAGAAGAGGGACTGTCTAATAACACTCGGTAAGTGATCAGTTGTGTTTTTTAGCCCAGTTAATTAAGGGACATAAATTAAGCTGGGTCAGACAAATTAGGCCTACATTGTGGTCTAAGACCTGACATCAACTCATAGCTTAACAAAGGTGAAGGTAATTTACCCTAACCTAATTTGGTGAGGAATCCTACTGTGGACCTCAATTTACTCTGCCCGCTCTGGACCATTTCCGGAATCTCTAGGCTGACCCCTACAAGGCTAGGCTTAATCTACTCTATAGTTAGACTGGAGATATTAGAGGTGGGTTAATTGGGGACCAATTCATACAGAGCATTTTTCACAGATGGTGTCCCTCCTGTTGTTCTCAAGAACTGTAATGACACTCTGCCTAGGCAAATTCTTTCGTCTTTTTCTTTCATCTGGTACTTTTCATTCATGTTGGAAGTTTGTTTTCACTCAGCCTGTCTCAAAGAAGGGTGACCACTCTCAACCCTTCAACTATCGTCCAATTGCTTTGATTTCTTGTCTTTCTTAAGTTTTTTAATATATCATTAATAAGAAGATTCTTAACCACCTCTCTTCTCACAATTTTCTTCCAGATCGTCAGTTTGATTCCACAAGGGGACGCTCTACTGTCGACCTTCTTGCATATCTCTCTGACTCTTGGTCATCCTCCTTTCTGGATTTCGGTGAAACTTTTGCTATTGCGTTAGACATTTCAAAAGCTTTTCATAGAGTCTGGCACAAATCTTTAATTTGCAAACTGCCCCTGGGAAAATCATATATACTCTCTTTCCAATACCGCTTCTAAGAGTTTAGGTGTGTTGTATCGCCTCCGCAGTTTCTTTACCCCCGCTCAGTTGCTGTCTCTGTACAGGGGTCATGTCCGCCCCTGTATGGATACGTTTCTCATGTGTAGAGTGGCTCAACCCACACAGCTCTATTTGACCGGGTGGAATCAAAGGCTTTTCGTCTCATCAGTTCCCTGCCTCTTAGTAACTGACTGTCTTCAATGTCCCTCTCTTCGTCTCGATGTTGCCTCACTCTCTCTTTACTATCGCTCTTACAGCATAACGGACATTGCTCTTCTGAACTCTCTAACTGCATGCCTCCTCCTTTAAGGAGAGCACGCAGTACCAGACTTTCAACACATTCTCATTCTTTTTTGTCCAACTCTGACGCAAGGGTTAATCGGTATTTTTAATCTTTCATCTACTCAGTCGGTGAACTCTGGAACAACCTTCCTCAATCCATCTTTCCCTTGTGTATGTCCTCGAATCTTTCAAACGCAGAGTGTCCAGGTATGTCGAAACTCCGGACCTTGATTTTGGTTCTCTTCTTCTGTGGGGGCGGGCGCTTTTGCTGGCATTCGCCCAAGGTTGGCCCTTCCTTCCTGCATAAAAAAGTTAACATTTATTTTTAAATGCAATTATCCACATAGGTTTATATTCTGTAAACCATTGCTTATACTCCATATGGGACGTCCATCCTACTTATAATATGAAAGCATCACGAAAATTTCATGACAGCATCATGAAAAATCATGATAAATATCGCATGAAAACACTGACGTTAGAATTTGGCCTCACATCAATTCAACATACTCTTTAAATCAGTGGTTCCCAAACTTTACTAACTATCGGAACCCTTATAGACTTGTTTTTATTTCGCGGAACCCCAACTCCATATATATATATATATATATATATATATATATACAGGGTGGGCCGTAAGTTTCCATACATAGGAAAAATTAAACGTTTGTTTTTATGTTTCAGATACCCTAAGAATATGCGTTTTACGTAAGATCTTGTTTACTGATGAAGCAAATTTTTACGTCAATGGAGAGGTTAATCGGCAAAACATACGTTATTGGAGTAATGCTAACCCTAACTGGCTGAGTCCGACGAAGATGCAAGGTGCCGGTAAAGTGATGGTGTGGGCCGGGATATGGGGTGACAGAATTATTGGACCAATTTTTGTCAGTGGAAATCTTAATGCCGAAAGGTATCTTAACATGTTGCAAGAAGAGATGTGGGCCGGGATATGGGGTGACAGAATTATTGGACCAATTTTTGTCAGTGGAAATCTTAATGCCGAAAGGTATCTTAACATGTTGCAAGAAGAGATTTTCCCATCCCTGCTAAACGAGGAAGGTAACTTCCCAGTTTACTTCCAGCAAGATGGAGCTCCACCTCATTATGGTCTTCACGTGCGTCGGTATTTGGATCAGCAGCAGTTTCCGGATGCTTGGATTGGTCGGCGTGGTCCTGTGGAGTGGCCTCCCAGATCCCCAGATCTCACCCCCCTTGATTTCTATCTTTGGGGGCACTTGAAGGCCATGGTGTATCAGGAAAAGATACGAGACATAAATCATCTAAAGGAACGTATCACCAACGCCATTACAAGCATAACGTCAACTGTGCTAATGCGTGTTCATCAACAGTGGGGAACACGTATTGAAATGTGTTTTCAAAACAATGGCAACCATGTAGAGCATATTATATAAATAAAAATGGTTGTCCATAAAAAAATGTTTATTTTTCCTATGTATGGAAACTTACGGCCCACCCTGTATATATATTAGACTTAGAGTTGTAAAATATTTATTGAGCAACAAAACTTACAGATTTTAGTGATGAACACAATACAAATTTTTATACTGAAAACACTTAAGTAAATAAAGCCTATCAGAAATTAACTTGACAGTGCACCACACCAACGGCTATAGTTATACTGATTGGTTCACAATTAATTACGAAACAAGTGCACATCAAATCAACTGGCCACTTAGAAAATTTTAATTTTAGCGAAAACATATTGCTCAAAATTAATTACAGTTAAATTCTCACGAGTAAAATATATATATTAAAATTTATCATAAATAATATGACAAATTTTAAATACTATGACAGAATTTATATGATATTTATTTTAAAACAGTACTAATAGAACCAGTCTTTTATAAAATCGTTAAAATTAAAATCTGCCAAATTACACTTTTGCAGTAGCCGAGTAGCGAAAATTTATTTACATATACTTAGCAGATTTTAATTTTAGCGAAAAATATTTAGTGATCCCAAATCCACGATGGTGCCATTTCAAGTCAGAATAAGAATATAAAATATTATTTAACAAAAAGCCACAAGGTAAAATTATGTATAAATATTAGAACCTTAATTAGACCTTAATATTAAGACCTGATTAGACTGATTAGAAAACGTGTCACGGAACCCGTCTTAAGCCTCCGTGGAACCCCAGGGTTCCGCGGAACACAGTTTGGGAACTACTGCAGTCTAAATCGTGTATGTAATGACCAGTGTTGTGTGCGCTACCTCCTGAAAATAGCTGCGCTACCGCTACCGCTACTTGGGCCGAAATGTAGCAGCGCTACCGCGACAGCTACTCATTTGAAAAAAGCGCGCTACCACTACTTTTGAAAAGCATTCATAATTGGAATAATAATTCCCCAATACGTATGCGTAATTTGTGTAAGTATTAGAAAATAACATCAATGTACAGTACATATCTGTAAATTACAAATTCAGAAGCTAAGTTGTTGCTTTCAGTTACTGAGCAGCTGTACGAGTTAAAAAAAAGAGTATACTATATAGAACAATTGGACATGAATGAAGTAGGCAAAAGGAAGAAACTAATATCTCGTTACATCTTCTTTAGTGGTGGAATAGTAAAAATTGCGTTGATTCAATTCACAGTTCTTTTATTTGATTGCTAATAATGTAAGAATAAGTGCTACTAGTAGAACTGGACTATTGCATGCTACCTTTTGACTACACCCTAGTGAAAATAATAAAAACAGTCAAATACACATTATTTATTTATAATAAAATAAGTGTGACTACAATGCAGCAGCATCAGGACCTCGATGCTGACCAAGCTAAATATAGCCCATTCCAGCTGATGACGCAGGCAGACTTCCAAGCACCACCACGTCGTTGTTAGTGGCCCAAATTTATTTTTTCATTGCTTTTATTTATTGTAATATTATTACCTTGTAAACCATAAGAACAAAAATGGTTTTTATTCACTTTAAAAGTAGCGAGTAGCGAGTAGCGGTTGAAATTCTTCTTCTAAAATGTAGCGCCCCTACTGCTTTCGCTACTTTACCTGAAAAGCAACGGCGCTACCTAAACCGCTAATAAAAAAGCAGTGCCGCTACTCCCAACACTGGTAATGACTGATAAAGTATGCAATGCAGTGATTTATGTGGACGATGGGATAAGAACAGTATTTCAGCAGTGATGCGTTAAGAGCATAAATACTACACGGATTTACTCCATTCTATTCTGATATATACAATTCCAATGCTGGTGTCCGGAAATGAAAGCAGGATTTCGAGGAATGCTAAGCTATACGATTTCGAAGTTGAGAATGACAGCTAGGTAAGGTAACCCTCATGCCCCTCTGAGAAAACATGTATATTGCACTGTGTATATATAATTTTGTTTATTTTTGTTGGATTCGAACGACGGTTTTTTGTGTGTCGATGATGTCTTCTTTCCAGGGAGTTTTAGGGATTCTAATGGAGACCAGTAGTCTTCATCTTTCGTTTCCTCTATCTTAGATATAAAAGTAATTTTTATGGAGTCTGTGTTTGCAGTCTTGTTTTCCGTATAGGCTTGTGACAACTGAGCAGTACTCAATTATTAATAGGACTAAACTCGTCCAAAATTTTAGCATTGCTTTGGAAGCTCCTCCAGATAACTGTCATTATTTTTCTAGCTGTTGCAATCTTAATGTTATAATGTTGTTTGAATTCTGCATCCGATGACATTATTACTCCAAGATCCCTGACTTGTTGCTTGGTGTTAGCTGTTTGTCTTTTAGTATTTTGTACCCTTTATTCTGTAGCTCATTGCTATTATCATATGTTATGAGTTGGAATTTTTCTTCATTGAACTTCATAATGTTGTCTTCCGCTCACTCGATTAGTGTTTCAATATTCTTTTGTAAATTTTTATGTCACCTTCATTTGAGAGGTGACTTTCTGGATTTCCTACTTTCTTCTCGGTCTTAGGGGTGTTAAACGCAGAATTAAATTATTCCTTAAGCAGTTCCCTCATTTTTTTCTAGGTCACTTGTGTGTTCCGTTACTCCATCTTTCAACACACCAATACTCTCTTAACATTTTCTTTTTCTTTTCGCAAGCGTTTAAAAATATTTTAGATTTTTTTTTTTACTTTTTCTGCTACCTTAATTTCCTCCTCGTTTGTTTTATAGATAGATGTTTGTTTTCGGTCCATTTCTATTTCGCATAGGTTTTTTTTTTTTTCTAGCTTGAGTCTCCTTGCTTCCGTTTTTCATCTGTGGATATTTTTACGGTTTGTTTCCGTTGTCTAAATAAAGTCTTAGTTTTTCTCTCGAGTTTGCTACATTTTTTGTCTCTTCGGAGCATGTTTCAGTAGCATAGGCTTAGTTTCGTCTTCTACAGTATATAAAAATATTTCCTTTGGAATTTTTCACAAAATAACAATATTCTCAATGCACGAGACACGCATGCCAGTAACTTGTGTGAGAAGAAAGGTTTTATCACTTTACGCAAAACACCGCTCCACTCATACACCTATCCCAGAGTACGAGCAGTCTTTCCTTGTGAACGGACGTGTTTTATCGAGTATCCAGTGTTACCAAGTGAATAAGTGGTTTTCGTTCGTGTCTTTAAAAAGAAAAAAAAAATAGTGTTTCGTGCATTCTTAACTAAATTACTTCGTGTTACTAATCATTCATTAACGAATATATTTCATTTATTGACTTTATTCATTACTATATTACTTGACTAAACCAAGGCTAGTGCCTTGTTTGTTTCCCGAATCTATTACTACACGAGGTTTCATAAGGTTGAAATTCCCTTGGTTGCCGTTTTTGTTTAGCAAATCTATCAGAAACGAGGTTTCTTAAGGTTCATTTTCCCTTCACACTCTACCTGACCTCCCGAAAGGTCACCTACCGTGGGAAAAAAGGAATTAAGTCGGTCGAATAGCGGACAGATAAGTTTCATTTAATACTTTTTCTTTAACAGATCTTTCGTTGGTAGCTTAATTATATGTTCATTTAGCATAAAATTGTGTTACAAGAACCTGTTTCTGCGTTTCAAGAACATTTTTGCGGGTTTTCGCAGGTGACGGCACAATAAGCACGCGGTAGACCTACGTTGTAATTTATTAATTTCCAAACGCTCGTTTTTTGTTTTTTAACTAATTAAAAGCATGGCACCCCCGTCAAGTACTTGCAGTCGCTGTAAAGGGAAATTTGCCGCTTACGCGTTTACAATGGCTAATAATAATGAACAGTTAGTTTGCAGGTGGTGCTCAAGCATGGAAGTGCTGAGGAACGAGTTAGAACGTGAGAGGGAGGCCAGGGTGAGGCTTGAAGAAAGCGTGATGCTCCTGACGGCAAAATTAGAATCCCTTGAGACTCCAGTTACGACCCCTCCTGCCTCAGTTTCTACTAATAATGTAAATAGTACTAATAGCCCTCTCTCTTCCCCTAGTTCCCAACCCTTCGTTCGAGTGCGTAACGGAGCCCCATTCAGAAAACCTAAGACTTGTCTACCAGTAATAACAAGCAATAAGTTTTCTGTTTTAGGTTTCGAAGATGCTGATGAATCGGAAATACGACTCGTTGGCGATTCCATTGTTCGAGGCGCCGTTACTGCTACCCTGGTGCAAGGGTGGAGGATATAACTAATAGTGTTGACCATTTTACAGACGGTACCACCGAGGACACAACGTATGTTATTCATGTCGGTACTAATAACGTTTTAAATTCTAGATCGGAAGAACTGCTGGCTAGGTACAGGGACTTACTAGAGCGATTAAAGGAAAAAACTAATAAGATTGTTTTAACAGGTATACTTCCTCGAATTATCCAACGTAACGATTTCTACAGCAAGGCGACGTATATTAACAATAATCTAAAGTCTCTTTGCAAACAGGAAGAAGTGCATTTTGCGAATTTTTGGAACAGTTTCTACGGCAGGAGGGACTTGTTCCTCGAAGATGGACTTCATCTTAATGACGTTGGAGCTGCGCGTTTAGGAAGACTATTTCATAATACTGTCTCTTCTTTTCAGGCTGCCGTAACTCGAACGGTCCCAGCGTAAATTCCACAAATTTCCCCTGCGCTCGCGAAGGTGTCGCAGTTACAAACAATTTGAAGGTTCTATCCTTAAATGCTCGTAGCCAACGAAATAAAATAAACGAATTTTTTTCTTTAATTGCTTGTAAAGACTATGATGCAATTGCGATAAATGAATCGTGGCTTAGCAATGAAACACGTGACTTTGTAGGGGAGTATCAAATTAAAGGTTATAGACTTTTTGTTAAAAACAGAATAGGTTGGCGAGGAGGCGGTGTTATGTTGTATATCAAAGATAATATTGCGAACGTTATAGAAGTAAAGCACGCAATTCCAGAACCGATAGATTCGACTATAGCAGAACTTAAATTGAACGATTTCAAACTTCTTGTTGCGGTTATATATAGGCCTCCTAATCAAACAGCTGATACAGACGAAGCGTTATATCGTGAACTAAAGAGAATAATCGGTAGTGAGCAGGCTTTAGTTATGGGTGACTTTAATTGCGCCAACGTGAATTACGATACAATGCAGGGAGACGCGGAAGGTAATCGTTTAGTTAATTTTCTCGAGGATAGCTTTCTTATTCAAAAGGTTGGGGAACCTACGAGGTTGGACAGTATTTTAGATTTAGTAATAACTACGGATAATAGGCTAATTACTGATCTTCAAGTAATAGAACCGTTAAGCAATAGCGATCACAATATGGTAGAGTTTGTCCTTTCAGTAAGTCACTCGAAACCAACTAACTCCACTAAAATTCCTAACTTCCAGCACGCAGACTTTTGTAAGTTTCGAAATAATTTGTCACACTTCAATTGGGAAAACGTAATGGGGAACTCTCCAACGCAAAACTAATGTGGGAATCGTTCGAAACAGTATTTAGGACTATAAATGAAGAATGTGTACCGTACAAAATTAAGCGTGCGAAAGTAAACAACAAGCCCTTCTGGTTTACTTCTAGAGTAGGAGACATTATAAAGAGTAGAGATAGGGCTTATAGGCTACATAAGTGCGATAAAGACAATTTGTGGTTACGAAACAACTACATATCTCTAAGGCGTGAAGCGAAAAGTGTGATAAAAAAGTCTAAGCGCGAATTTGAAATCTCCATAGCTCGTGACGGTAAAGAAAACCCCAAGCGATTCTTTCAATACGTCAACAATAGAAATCCAGTAAAAAGTGTCTTGGGGCCGTTGAAAAATGTAAACGGAGATCTAGTTTCTGAAAACAAGGAAATGGCTACCTTGCTAAACGAATTCTTTACGTCATTTTTTACTATAGAAGATGTAACGAATATCCCTACGGTCATAGACATAATACCTTTTGATAATGGTAATATTTTGGATAATATTGTGGATAGTGAAGGGGAGGTATTGCGCTATATTGATAAAATGAAAACGCGTAAATCACCGGGACCGGATTCCATATATCCCATACAACTAAAAGAATTAAAAGATAGCATTGTTGTGCCGCTAACAAAGATTTTTAATGCGTCTATTTCTGAGGGGTGCGTACCAGATAATTTCAAGTTAGCAAACGTAACACCTATCTTTAAGAAAGGCGATAAAGGTGCGGCGGGAAATTATAGGCCAATCAGTTTAACATCTGTTGTAGGTAAGCTACTGGAATCAATAATTAGGGATCGTATAGTCGAACACTTAGAATTGCATAAACTAGTTAGAAATACGCAGCACGGTTTTTGGAGAAACAAATCTTGCTTACTAATCTTTTAGAATTTTTCCAAAGCGTGGTTGACGTTTACGATAGACATCGGGAGGTTGATGTAGTGTATTTAGATTTTCAAAAAGCGTTTGACACCGTGCCGCACAAAAGACTCATTGAAAAAACTAAGGCTCATGGAATCAGGGGTGTAGTAATAAATTGGATAGAAGAGTGGTTGCAAGGTAGGAAACAGAGGGTGGTCGTTGATGGAGCGGAGTCGTGTTGGGCTAATGTAGCGAGTGGCGTTCCTCAGGGTTCTGTATTGGGCCCCTTGCTTTTTCTTATATAGATTAACGATTTAGATGTCGGCCTAGTCAGTACAGTCCCAAAGTTTGCGGATGACACGAAGCTGGGTGGTAGGGCGATTAATGACGAAGATAGAGGTAAAATCCACGAAGATCTGAATAAAATCGTTCATTGGTCAGTCACATGGCAAATGAGATTTAACGTCGATAAGTGCAAAATTTTGCATATAGGTTCGCGTAACGTTAATTTTGCGTATAGTATGTCAGGGAAAGAGTTAACAAGCGTAGAGCAGGAAAAAGATTTAGGAGTTATAGTCACTGGTGATTTAAAAGTAGCGAAACAAAGTACAGCAGCGGTCAATAAGGCGAACAAAGTGTTAGGTTTTATAGCTCGGAATTTTTTAGTACAAATCGCGCGATATTATAGTTCCTCTTCATAAATCATTAGTTAGACCCCATTTGGAGTACGCGGTCCAATTTTGGAATCCACATATGCGCAAAGATATGGACAAAATCGAAAGAGTTCAAAGACGAGCAACTAAGATGATTCCGTCGCTTAGGTCAAAGTCATGTTATAATAATGTTATAATGTTTCAGACCAACAAAGACCCTAGGATCCACTCATGGCTGGTCTACCTAACTGTGTTCGTGTATTGTGTATGTCCTCCGTGGTGGCGGAGGGGACCTACAATTTTACGTGGGTTCCGAACCACAAGAACATAAGAAATTTATGTAAAAACTGCCGGTAAATTGGCAACGACCAATTTTTACGAAACTAAATAATTATCAATTTAAAACTAATTAATTATCGATTTAAAACTAAAGATAGAATCTCTGATCCAGAGGATCAAGTCATAATAGACTACTATCCATAAATATGTTACACTCTATATCTATTTCTAAAGGACATGCAAATATATCGGATCCAAAGAATCCAGTCAATTTCATTACGGAATCCATCAAGTCACGGTCCATATCGATTACGGACCAAGTCAAAATTTACAATCATATACATTACAATATATACACTTACGAGAAAAAGAGTAGGTGTGGCTGTAAAGACTGTACAGTAATGTAGAAATGTTTGTGCACCTATTTTGGGTCTCCCATTTAAAGGTGTTTGTGGGGCAAGTGAAGATCATGAGTTTTTCAATACCTCACAGTACTATGAGGGGCACCGCTCGGCAGAGGAATATCTTTAAATGGGGTGTGCAAGGACAGAGAGTATCCCCTAACCCAAGACGCTGCCTCCCTATATCCCACAACACTTGTGTTGAGCTGTGGGATCTATCCCCAGAAACCCTTAATTTTTCTATCTTAAACTATACCCTTTCTATCAACATATGCGTCTAATCGATTTTTAAACATGTTTATAGACGTGCTACTAATTACTTCTACCGGCAAACTATTCCAGCTATTTGCTATTCTATGCGTAAAAAAGTTTTTCGCAACTGCTGTCTCGAACCTTCTACTTGTCAACTTACACCCGTTATTTCTAGTCCTATTATATTGAGATATTTCTAAAAAGCTATCTCTATCTACGTTATCGAACCCATTCATAATTTTGAAAACCTGGATTAGATCACCCCTTAACCTCCTAGTCTCGAGTGTTGTCAATTTTAACTCCTTAAGCCTATCCTCGTACGACTTTGACCTAAGCGACGGAATCATCTTAGTTGCTCGTCTTTGAACTCTTTCGATTTTGTCTATATCTTTGCGCATATACGGATTCCAAAATTGGACCGCGTACTCCAAATGGGGTCTAACTAATGATTTATAAAGTGGAACTATAATATCGCGCGATTTGTACTCAAAATTTCGAGCTATAAAACCTAACACTTTGTTCGCCTTATTGACCGCTGCTGTACTTTGTTTCGCTACTTTTAAATCACCAGTGACTATAACTCCTAAATCTTTTTCCTGCTCTATGCTTGTTAAATCTTTCCCTGACATACTATACGCAAGTTTACCGTTACGCGAACCTATATGCAAAATTTTGCACTTATCAACGTTAAATTTCATCTGCCATGTGACTGACCAATCAACGATTTTATTCAGATCTTCCTGAATTTTACCTCTATCTTCGTCATTAATCGCCCTACCACCCAGCTTCGTGTCATCCGCAAACTTTGAAACTGTACTGACTAGGCCGACATCTAAATCGTTAATATATATAAGAAAAAGCAAGGGGCCCAATACAGAACCCTGAGGAACGCCACTCGCTACATTAGCCCAGCACGACTCCGCTCCATCAACGACCACCCTCTGTTTCCTGCCTCGCAACCACTCTTCTAGCCAATTTATTACTACACCCCTGATTCCATGAGCCTTAGTTTTTTCAATGAGTCTTTTGTGCGGCACGGTGTCAAACGCTTTTTGAAAATCTAAATACACTACATCAACCGCCCGATGTCTATCGTAAACGTCAACCACGCTTTGGAAAAATTCTAAAAGATTAGTAAAGCAAGATTTGTTTCGCCTAAATCCGTGCTGCGTATTTCTAACAAGTTTATGGTATTCTAAGTGTTCGACTATACAATCCCTAATTATTGATTCCAGTAGCTTACCTACAACTGACGTTAAACTGATTGGCCTATAATTTCCCGCCGCACCTTTATCGCCTTTCTTAAAGATAGGTGTTACGTTTGCTAACTTGAAATTATCTGGTACGCACCCCTCAGAAATAGACGCATTAAAATCTTTGTTAGCGGCACAACAATGCTATCTTTTAATTCTTTTAGTTGTATGGGATATATGGAATCCGGACCCGGTGATTTACGCGTTTTCATTTTATCAATATAGCGCATTACCTCCCCTTCACTAACGACAATATTATCCAAAATATTACCATTATCAAAAGGTATTATGTCTATGACCGTAGGGATATTCGTTACATCTTCTATAGTAAAAACTGACGTAAAAAATTCGTTTAGCAAGGTAGCCATTTCCTTGTTTTCAGAAACTAGATCTCTGTTTACATTTTTCAATGGACCCAAGACGCTTTTTACTGGATTTCTATTATTGACGTATTGAAAGAATCGCTTGGGGTTTTCTTTACCGTCACGAGCTATGGAGATTTCAAATTCGCGCTTGGACTTTTTTATTACACTTTTCGCTTCACGCCTCAGGGATATGTAGTTGTTTCGTAACAACAAATTGTCTTTATCGCACTTATGTTGCCTATAAGCCCTATCTCTACTCTTTATAATGTCTCCTACTCTAGAAGTAAACCACAAGGGCTTGTTTACTTTCGCACGCTTAATTTTGTACGGTACACATTCCTCATTTATAGTCCTAAATACTGTTTCGAACGATTCCCACATTAGTTTTGCGTTGGAGTTCCCCATCACGTTTTCCCAATTGACGTGTGACAATTTATTTCGAAATTTACTAAAGTCTGCGCGCTGGAAGTTAGGAATTTTCGTCGAGTTAGCTGGTTTCGAGTGACTTACTGAGAGGACAAACTCTACCATATTGTGATCGCTATTGCCCAACGGTTCTATTATTTGAAGATCAGTAATTAGCCTATCATCCGTAGTTATTACTAAATCTAAAATACTGTCCAACCTCGTAGCTTCCCCAACCTTTTGAATAAGAAAGCTATCCTCGAGAAAATTAACTAAACGATTACCTTCCGCGTCTCCCTGCATTGTATCGTAATTTACGTTAGCGCAATTAAAGTCACCCATAACTAAAGCCTGCTCACTACCGATTATTCGCTTTAGTTCACGATATAACGCTTCGTCCGTATCAGCTGTTTGATTAGGGGGCCTATATATAACCCCAACAACAAGTTTGAAATCGTTCAATTTAAGTTCTGCTATAGTCGAATCTATCGGTTCTGGAATTGTGTGCTTTACTTCTATAACGTTCGCTATATTATCTTTGATATACAACATAACACCGCCTCCTCGCCTACCTATTCTGTTTTTAACAAAAAGTCTACAACCTTTAATTTGATACTCCCCTACAAAGTCACGAGTTTCAGTGCTAAGCCACGATTCATTTATCGCAATTATATCAGTCTTTACAAGCAATTAAAGAAAAAAATTCGTTTATTTTATTTCGTAGGCTACGAGCATTTAAGGATAGAACCTTCAAATTGTTTGTAATTGCGACAACTTCGCGAGCGCAGTGGAAATTTATGGAATTTACGCGAGGATAGGCTTAATGAGTTAAAATTGACTACACTCGATACTCGGAGGCTAAGGGGTGATCTAATCCAGGTGTTCAAAATTATGAATGGGTTCGATAACGTAGATAGAGATAGCTTTTTCGAAATATCTCAATATAATAGGACTAGAAATAACGGGTGTAAGTTGACAAGTAGAAGGTTCGAGACAACAGTTGGCAAAAACTTTTTTATGCACAGAATAGTAAATAGGTGGAATAGTTTGCCGGTAGAAGTAATTAGTAGCACGTCTATAAACATGTTTAAAAATCGATTAGACGCATATGTTGATGGATTGGGTATAGTTTAAGATAGTAAAATTAAGGCTTGTGGTGATAGATCCCACAGCTCAACAACAAGTGTTGTGGGATATAGGGAGGCAGCATCTTGGGTTAGGGGATACTCTCTGTCCTTACACACCCCATTTAAAGAGATTCCGCTGCCGAGCGGTGCCCCCCATTGTACTGTGAGGTATTGAAACACTCATGATCTTCACTTGCCCCACAAACACCTTTAAATGGGAGACCCGAAATGGGTGCACACATATTTCTACATTACTGTACAGTCTTTACAGCCACACCTACACTTTTCCTCCTAAGTGTATATATGGAAATGTATATGGTTGTAAATTGTAACTTGGTCCGCAATTGATATGGACCGTAACTTATTTTTGGTTGGCAAGGTACTAGTATTGATGGATACCGTAATGAAATTGACTGGATTCTTTGGATCTGATATATTTGCATGTCGGTTATAAATAGGTATAGAGTGTAACATATTTGTGGATAGTAGTTTATTATGACTTGATCCTCTGGATCCAGAGATTCTATCTTTAGTTTTAAATTGATAATTAATTAGTTTTAAGTTGATAATTATTTAGTTTTGTAAAAATTGGTTGTTGCCAATGTACAGGCAGTTTTTACATAGTGCAGCCACCTCGATGGGCCGAAGTGGCCCCTAGTGTGCCCACTATAAAAATTTCTCATGTTCTTGTGGTTCGGAACCCACGTAAAATTGTAGGTCCCCTCCGCCACCACGGAGGACATGCGCAATACACAATTACGAACGCAGTTAGGTAGACCAGCCATGAGTGGATCCTAGGGTCTTTGTTGGTCTGAAACATTATAACATTATAACATTATTATACTGTAACATCATTGCCAAGTTCACAGAGGGTCAACTTACTAACGAGGATTCCGTACGTGGTTCATCACCATTAGAAGCAACAATGTACCGTTATCATAATCCAGTGAACACTCTGACTCATATGAATTTTATTTCCATGCCTATGTTCGGATGCATGATTCTTCAGGAGCAAGATGCATCCCGAAATTGTGTTTCCTCCCCAAGGCAACACAAATTTACTTGTTCCAATCACAAACACTCATACTCCCTTACATGTACGACTGTACGTATGTAACGGAACTCTATTTTTTTTTTTAAATCATATTTTTCTTTAGCTTACTACTACTTTTATCGAAAATCTAAAGTTTTCTCTTTCGAGTGTTATACTGTAGCTGGTTTCTTCTTGCTACTACTTGTATTTGCCGGGAAGAATGAAGGATACGAGAGGCAGCTATCTTTGTTGGGTATCTCTTTTAGGGGCCTCTCGTGTCCTCTTCTCTCCCTGTCGTTTGGGGGGTTGGCGTCTTGAAGGAAAAGCCGGTCGTTTTCAGAGTTTATTGAGTTCTTGGTTGGCTGAGGTTATTTTACAGAAGATTTTGTTATTTATATACAGCTGAATTAATTAAAATATATATATAAATTTATGTACAATACTTATTTATAAAGATTATATATGATTCTTAAAATTACACAATGATAAAATATATACAATTTGGTACGCGCAAAATTGGTTTGTCGGTAACTAATATAAAAATAATATAAATGCGGAAAATTAACTGCGCGGCCCCACACTACTGCCCACCCCGAGAAGCGGAGCACGTATATCAAAAGTAGAAATATTCGGGTCTTGATTTGAATCGGATCCTTCGTCCAGCTCGCGTTGATCCTCGGTCGGCCTCGTTTCCGGTTGTTGCGTTGTCCTGCGCGCCCGTCCTGAGGTCTGTATTTGCTACCTCCGAGGTGCGTCCTCCATCGTCCTTTTTCCTTGCGTGCTTTTTCTCCGATCCGATGTCGTCCGATTGTGCGCCCGGTACCTGTGTGGGACCTGAAACTATATACGCCGGTTTTAAACGATTAATTGAAATGGCTTCTGATGATCCGTTGGTTTTTTCTATTACGAAGTACTTATCGTGGCGTTCGAGAACACGGAAAGGTCCTTGATATGGTGCCTCGAATGGTTTTCGAACGCGGTCGATGCGTACCCATACGTGGCTTGATTTGTGGAGTTCCGATGGAATGAATGATTTGGGGGCTGAGTGAATGTTTCCTTGAGAGAGTTGGGCGAAATCGATTTGCGTCATTTTCTTGGCTAATTCGGAGATGAATTTTGAATTGGATTTTGACGACGAATTGGCGATCATTGGCCTCGGGCATAATACGGTGGTTCCGGTGACGGTGGTGAACGGTGGTGAACGGTGAATAACCCGATTCGTTGGGGAGACTGCGTAAACCAAGGAGAACTATGGGTAAAGCGGGGAGCCAATCTTGTTTTCGAGCGATGATTGCTGTCTTGATGGTGCGATGAGCTCTTTCAATTATTCCGTTGGTCTGAGAGCGATACGACAAAGTTCTTAGTCGGTGAAATCCGATGAGAGCTGAGAGTTCCCTAAAGAGTTCGGATTCGAATTGGGATCCGCGGTCCGTTATGACTTGCAGTGGTACACCAAATCTTGAAAGCCATACATCGAGAAATGCGTGTGCTATTGATGTGGCTGTAGTATCAATCAGAGGATATGCTTCTATCCATCTTCTGGCACGATCGATGCAGGTTAGGAGATATCTATATGGGGAAGGATATGTTTGACCGGGCAAAGTGGTTGGCGGTAAGGGACCGACGATGTCGATATGTACCGTTTCAAATCTTGAACTTGGTAAATCGAAGGGGGTTATTTCTGATTTTGTATGGCGAGAAATTTTTGAGGATTGACATGATTCACAATTTCGGGACCAAGTTCGAATATCCTTATTCATTGAGGGCCAAAAGTATCTTGATTTAATGATACGAAGTGATTGCTTGATGCCTGGATGAGAAATATTATGAAATTGATTGAAGATGGAAGATCGATGCTGCTTGGGAACAAAAGGACGGGGATATGGCGTGGATGTATCGCAATATAAAGTTGTATTTTCTGGAAACGGGAACGGCTTGAGACGTGGGAGAAATTCTTGCGTTTCTTGATCTTTTTGTTGAGATTCCGCGATTGCTGATAAATCGAAAGCGTCGATATGTACTGCGTTTACGTTGCGTGAAAGGCAGTCCGCTACGACGTTTTCGGATCCACAGATATGTATTACATCGCATACGTATTCCGTGATGGCAGACCAATGACGTTGTTGTCGGTCTGTCTTGGCTCGTAAGGGACTCTTGTAGGCAGAAACCATCGGTTTGTGATCCGTGAAGAGTATTACTTGACGACCTTCTAAAAATTGACGGAAATGCAGGACGGCTAGGTATGCTGCGAGTAATTCTCTATCGTATGCGGCGTACGCTTGCTGAGTTGTAGTTAATTTCTTGGAAAAGAAGGCGATGGGAACTGGTGTGCTGTCGATTATTTGATGAAGAACTGCTCCAGCTGCTATTTGTGAGCAGTCCGTAACTAAATGAAGGATTGAGCTTGATGGAAGAGGATGACAAAGCGTAACGGCGTTCCGTAGTGCATCCTTGACATCTTGAAAGGCTTGAATTGCTTCGTCGTTCCACTGTAGACTTTTGCTTTTGACTTGAGTTCTGACGATTTCACTTAAAGGTGAGACTAAATCGGCGTAACGGGGTATCATATGGCGATAGAATCCCGTCATTCCTAGGAATCTTCTGAGGCTTTGGTAATCTTGCGGTTGGGGAATATCTTGAATTTCGGAGACTTTGTTTACAGGAGGACGAATGCCTGCTGGGGAAACTTCATGACCCAGAAATTCAATTTTGGATTGCTGAAATATGCATTTTTCTAAGGAAATTCTTAAATTGTGTTCTTGAAGGATCTTGAATACGCGTTCTAAGTCTTTCAAATGGTCAACTGCGTTATTTGAATGGACTAAAATATCGTCGAGATACACAAATACGCAGTCAACTCCTCTGAAAATTGTATCCATGAAGCGTTGAAATGTTGCAGGGGCGTTTCTTAAACCAAATGGCATGTATAAATACTGAAATAAACCAAATGGAGTTGTTATAGCCGTTTTCTCGATATCTTCTGGGTGGACTGGAATTTGGTGATATGCTCTGACTAGATCGATTTTGCTAAAGCATGATTTTCCGTGCAGAGATGTTGACAGACTTCTTATATGAGGAAGTGGATATCTGTCCGGTTTCGTGACAGCGTTTAGGCTTCTATAATCACCACACGCCCGCCATTCGCCTGGTATCTTCTTCGGAACGAGGTGTAACGGTGAGGCCCATGGTGATTTTGAGGGTTCTATAATTCCATCTTGAAGTAAGTTGTTGAAAGTAGCCTTAGCTGAGGATAATTTATCGGGTGGAAGACGTCGAGGGCTTGCAAACACTGGTGGTGCGCTGCCAGTGTCGATGGTATGCTTGACAGTGTTGGTGGAAACTTTCTGCGGTTGAGCTGGTTTCAGTAGTGAGGAGTACTTGTCAAGCAGGTTCCTGATTTCTTGAGGTAATTTGTCGGTAGGGTTAATATTGATGAGGTGAAGGTCTTTGGATTGCACAGGTTTAGTAGTGGCTTGAAGAGTTGTTGCTCTATCCTTCAAAATGCCATGCTTGCAGTCCACAAGGATGTCATAATGGGATAGAAAATCGGCGCCGAGAAGTGGACTGGAGACTTGGGCGACGACGAATGGCCACCTGAATATTCTTCGTAATTTAGGAATTGATATGTCCAGTGTTACTTCTCCGAATATTTCGAGCGGCTGACCGTTTGCGGTGGAAATCTTTACTGCGGTTGGGTGGAGTTGACAATCATTGACACAAGTTGGTGGTAAAATTGAGATGCTCGCTCCTGTGTCAATGATAAAATTGACCTTCAGACTGGCGATGCGAGCTGCGACTGAGATCAGCGGCAGGCCGGACGTCGCGTTAATCACAGCCTGCTTATCTAGTTTTCCGACGTTTCTCTTGATGGTGAGGAAGATCTTGAATTTGGGCGTGACGAGGGGAGCAGCTTGGCGTCATCTTTATTTGGCCACTTGCACCATGGCCTGCAGGTCCTTGCTTGGGGGCCATAATAAAGGTGCGCGCGGCACACCACCGGCCGCTGATTCTCGCTGAAGGGTTTTAGGCCGATGGGGATATTCGTTCTTGGGCTTGTATTGGCTCGAGTTGACGTTGGCGCCGCGTAGCAGCTTTGTTGAGCGAACGGTATTAACTCATCGGCTAGTTTGCCGAGTTGAGTTAGCGTCAGCTCCTTTTGTGCTGCTACGACGGGCGCTATTGAGGATGGGAGCGCCTGGATGAATTTATGCTTCACCAAATCATCGCTGACGCCCACCTTCAGTGCCGTTTGGTGGATATCTTGAAGGAATTGGGAGGGCTTTCCAGTGAGAGGAGTGTTGGAGATGAGTCGTTCGAAGAGTTCTGGCTTCGTCTTTTCGTAATGACTCACGATTTCTTCTTTTAAATCGGTGTACGACTTGTTGGAGAGAGTTGCTGCTGAAATTCGTGAGACGACTTCGGGGGGTAACGAGGCTAGAACATGGAAAAATTTGGTCTCTTCGGATGTTATTCTGGAAATGTGGAATTGTGCCTCCATGATGGAGAACCATCCTGCGGCCGACGCTTCAGAGAACGTGGGTGGCTTGATGGTGACATGGTGCACTCCTTATTCAACAGATTCCATCTTGCGGGAATGTAATTCGGGTCTGCTGCCGCTTCGGTTCCGACCGGCTACTACGGGTGGGCGGCGAAGAGGCGTGGCTTCGGTTTGTTCCGCCCGGCGACTGAAGGATGCTGCTTCCGCTGGCTGCTTCGGGTCACTTCGGGGTCACCAATTGTAGCTGGTTTCTTCTTGCTACTACTTGTATTTGCCGGGAAGAATGAAGAATACGAGAGGCAGGCTATCTCTTTGTTGGGTATCTCTTCTAGCCCCCCCGCCCATGGCCTAAACCATTAGAGGTACAGTAAAACTAAACATACCTTACAAAAGAGAATTTAATCCTGCATTTAATGAGAAACAATTAAAATTTGGTGTTCCCGCTATTGGCTTCCAAGACAGCCTGAATTCGCTTTGGGTAGCTTGCCAAAAGTGACGTGAATAGATCTTGATCGTTACGCAAATTTGCTGAAACAGTTTCAATGTGTTGCGTCATTGTATCCTTCGAAAATCGATTTGCTGCAGGTTCTTGAAACAAGAGACATTCAACCTTGTCCTTTATAACTGATCCAATGTGTTCACAGACGTTCAGGTCAGGAGAATTTCCTGGCCACTCTTCATTTCCAAAGAAATCGATCTTATGGTTCCGCAACAACTGTTGAGTGGCTAATGCCTTAAAGCAGGGGGCCTTATCGTGCAGAAGTGTGACCTGATCGACATCCATAACATTGTTCGGGTTTCTTAGAAAAGGAATGACATGCTGGGATAGAATAATATCACGAAAATACTGTCCATCCCAACTCTGACCATTTGGCTTCAACACCCACATGAGCTTCTTTGCAGTGAACAAAACAAACACACCAACACAGTCTAGACTTTTTAATAATTCGCGATAATGTTCATTGTCATCGATTTCATCTGGTGTTGTGGCCCACACTCGATCATTTTGGTAGTTAGGCCGACGTGTTACGTAAACAAAAAATTCATCGGAGACAGCTAAATGCATGAAATCATCACACATCCCAATCTTCAAGATAATGGGCAAACCACATTCTGTCATCGATGTTAAGTTGAGTTTTTCTTGGCTTTGGAAGTTCATGCCAAGACTTTAAACCTTGCCTATGACGGTACAGTCGAATGATCTCAGCACTAACGATCTTTCCTCTCAACACTTCGATCTCTCTAGAAAGTTTAGCACAGCTGTTTTTCCGCTTACGCGTACCGCTTTCAATGATGTCCTTTGTTTCCTGAAAGAGTGGCAAATTTGGGCGCCCAGATTTGGTCGTATCCATTTCACATTCATCCAAAGTTTTATTCCAATTTCTTTTGACGAAGTCCTCACTTCTTCGCAACTTTTTGGCAACCCATGAACGTGTTATAAAGGTGGCTTCAGCACAGTGGCGGCTCGTGACTTTCAGTTATGGGGGTGCTGCCTCAGAAATTGCGAACAATTGTGTCGATTATATATATATATGAGAGAGAGAGAGAAAGTCGAATATATAAATAGATAACTACTCACTACTCAGTTGTGTTGAAAAATAATCGAAACTTTACAAACCGGTTTTTAATCGATCTGTTTTTTGAAAACCGGTTTTAACCGGTTATGACCGAAAAGTATAGTAATTTTTAAAAGCCACAATTGAAAGGTACTGACTTTAACTCTTAACAAGCATAGCTTATCGCCTATTTTTTGGTCAAAAGAATGCAAAAATGCAGCATCATATGTATGCATATGAATAAGAAAATGACAACTTTGACATATTTTATTTTAGCCAAAATAATACATTATTCAAACAATTTAGATTTGAAATAATTTTTTAAAATAAAACATCTATACTTAGAAAGAAATAAACTTTTTGTAAAAAAATTATAAAGAATAAAATAAAATTTATCTCTATTTTGGAAAAAAACATTGAAATAAATTTTTTTAATAAAAAAACTACTTAGAAAACAGAAAATTGACTCTTCGTGTAAGAAAAAATATATAAATTAATTTAGATTTTATCCCTATTTTGGAAATGACATCTTAAGAAACAAAGGGCATTAAGGGTCTTATACTGCGAATAGGGCTTTAGTCGACTGACTCTACACTACAGCCTACATGATGAGACAAACTGAAGATCGAGTTGCCAGATAGGCAAAAATTATACTGAAGAGCAGTTGCCAGTTTGTCACAATTTAACTTAATAGGTAATGTATTCGAAGTTATTTTTTGTGCGCTGTAGCGCGTAGCTGCACGTTCGCGCAAGTTTGAGCCAAATAAAAATCAATTGATAAAACCGGTTTTTTCTTTCGGTTTTCGATTTTTACAAACCGGTTTTCAACACTACTACTCAGTCATAAAAATAAGTAAAATAGTATCATAAAATCAATTATAGGGTACTTACCCTTAACGGGTAATTTCGAATTTGCCAAAAATTTTATTTATAAACAAATTCCATTCTTCTGTTTTTATTCTGAGCGAAAAGGTCTATTACTTTTGCATTGAAATTCTGTGTACTGTTGATCAAATTTTTCTCGATTGAAATCACTGCAAGAACATTTAGTCTTTCCTGATTCATAGTGCTCCTTAAGAACGTCTTTATTCTTTTTAATGTTGAATGGCAGCGTTCGGCCTTGGATGTAGTCATGGGGATGGTCAAAAGAATTTTTATGAGCTCATGCTTTTCAGTTTTTTCTTTCAATTTGCTTATATTTGTAAAACGACTTTTTGTCCACGTCAAGTCACCACCGAGTAGTAGACACGGGAAACAAAATAATGCATTTTTAACTTTACAACCACAAAGCCAACTTTTTCTTTGGTACCATTCTGAATTAAAACTACGAATATATTTCTTATTGTTACTTATTCCGGCTGAGATATTTGAATTTCTGGTGTAGGGCGTCCTTCAGTTTTAATAGCTATTTTTTCTTGAAGAGATAACTGTGAAAAATTACGAGACTGAATTTTACTCACTGTCACCCGACTCACTTCTGGGGCTAGCGCAGCCATGATAATAGAATAGGCGCCTAGTTAAAATTTCAAAAAACAAAGTCACTGGCGAAAAAAATATTCTAAGAAATGAAAGCTATATATTGTAAATAATCCAATTATTATATAATTAACTTCAATCTCACAACAAAAAATAAATGATAACGAATCATTGATAAATGCAATTCGGAAATTAAATTTCGAATTAGCAAACGATACAGCAACACAACTACCACGTCAAACAAACAAATCGGCACTGCTCTGTCCAGAGTGCTTTGGATCCTCTTAAACCCGCGATTCTGACTCGCTCTTCGTACGTCCGCCACCGAGGTTTCAAGCGTTTCGAACAAAGTCTGGAACTGTTAAGTACGCAGTTCCACGGGAAGGCTGAAGCTACTTTCGTGATTCATTCGTTCGGCATTGAAATAGTTTAAGGAAAAAAGGATATAATCTGATTTAAAAACTCAAAGTTCATTGAAAAAAACAATCAGAGAGGCTATTTTAAATATTTAAATATAAAGATCATAAGATCATGGGGGTGCTGCAGTTCCACAGTGCCTACCTGCGAGCCGCTCCTGCTCCAGCATCACGAGCTTCCCGAAATGTTATTGCTCGTCTCCGAATCACCAATTAATTGAGAAGCCATTATATTATCACTTTATCAGCTAGAGTAATTTTAATACCCGCCATAAATAAAGAATTTTATATATTTTTATAATCACTAAAACTATTTCGATATAAGTAAACATGTAAGCCGCAAATGGGGGGTGGCTAAGGTTTTATGGAACCCCTTATATAGTGGAGTTGGAATTTGAGTCTTTCACCTCACAGTCCTCACTCCTTCAGCCATAAAGGTTTTGTATTCCGGAGGAGCTTCCGACAGAAACTCCAGTATATAGTGGGAATTTTAGCTAAACTACTTGCTTTCTTTAATTTGTAATACGAATAACGCTCAAATAACATGTTTCTGGTACAATTTGTGACTTAAGTGCATGAAATAAACCTATCTGGGTTCTGGGCCAGTCTTGGACCGGTCCAAGAATCTCAGATTGCATTATTAATATATTATATATATATATACACAGGGTGATCAAAAAGTCGATGTGCACCTATCTTACTCTGAGAGACAAAGGTGCATAAATACAAGAAGTTAGATATTTTAATAAAAAATTATATGATATCGTGCAATATTACAGTAACACAAATTGCACGATATCGTATAATTTTTTATTAAAATATCTAACTTCTTGTATGTATGTACTTTTGTCTCTCAGAGTAATATAGGTGCACATCGACTTTTTGATCACCCTGTATATATATATATATATTGTTTTGATTTTCAAATCTCATAAAGGAGGCGGGATGCTGTAGAGGGGTCGACCGCAGGTCGATCCTGAACCGTCGTTTAAACTCACATAAAGTAAGCACACACACACACACACACACACACACACACACACACACACACACACACACATTTACTTCCTTTCAGAAAGAATATGTTTTGTGAAGGTTATGGATCAATTATTGTCGTAACCCACAAATTCACTTCTCCATATACGGTCTTTCCAATAATGATGTTGCTTCACTGAATCTATTATTTATGTCTGTTACTTAATCATTTCATAGCAAGGAGGAATACGCCGACGTCGATAATATTCTGCTTCTTTCGAAGTACGGCGTCACATGCTCACATGACGTCATATATATATATATATAAAGAGAGAGAGAGAGAGAGAGAGAGTTTTCAGTGTAACTTTGGACATTTTCGGCCAATGACATTGATGCGAAGCTCAAAATTGTGAGGTATGCGTTTTTATTTCAATTTCAGTGTAAGATGCATGTAACTGGTTTCTCAAGCTTGACGCCAGATAGTATAACGATGTACAAACGTCGGTACAAATATCAATGTAGAATGTACTCCGTTGAGTTTTAAGTGTGTATAATCGTGTAATTTAACGGTTGATGGAAAAAACACTTAGAAAATAATCTCTTCTAAAAAATAATAGGCCCAGTAAGCCTATTTTGATACTATTACTGTTATTGTAATACGAAATAGGAATCAGTGAAGCAATATATATATATATATATATATATATATATATATATATATATATATATGTGAAAATGAAAATGAAAAGGTTTATTGGCAGACTATAGTCCACATGACAAATATTATTAATACAATGACAGTTCCTATACTAAGGATAGAAATATATACAATTTATTAGAAATAATACTGTAATGTCGAAGTTAAGTGGAGCTACAGACAGACGTTTTTGTACCAAGAAGTCCATAGCTTAGAGCAGTGCTGTCCAACTTCTATAAAGCGCGGCCAAGATGTTGCCTATAATCATACACTGTTGGTTAATACGACTTAGGAACCCGCTGAATGTTGTTCTCCCTACTAGAAATGACAAAATAAGGAAGAAAATTCAGAAATGAAATTTTGCAAAATTCTATGCGGCCCGCGGGCCGCAAGTTGGACAGCGCTGGCTTAGAGGATAAATGGCAGGACTCATGGATAGCTTGGATGATCGGGTTGGTTGATTTTTTAATTCTTTGCATTAGACTGTGTTGAGCACATCTTGTTACCTCCGGGAAACTCGGGACATTGCCGGTGGCAAACATTTGCGAAACAGCATCTCGGGGGTAATTTACGTAAGAGTCTAAAAGACCCGTTGTACAGCAAATTTAGAGTTCTGCCAGAACCTTTTTTATAATTCACCCACAGTTACTGTCCGTATATATTACTGCAGAAAGTACGAAAGAGAGTGTCTTTAGCTTCACTTGTACAGAATCGAAAGTTCCTTATGGTCATATTCGCTTTAGCACACAGGTTTCGAGATTGTTTCTTATATCCGAGTCATCATATATTATATATATAGATATATATATAATATATGGGATAAATTTCACAATTAAACACGTGAAATGAATGAATGCTGCAGACCCACAAGGAAAAAGAAAAACGATTCCAAGGCCTTTCGTGTATTCAGAGCTACACCTCGTCAGGGAATTCCCTGACGAGGTGACGAGGTTTGCAGCATATATATATATATATATATATATAATATATATATATATTAGTCTATTTATTAAGCAAAACACTTTGAACGTAACATAAATACGTTGCATGAATAAGTGTGAATGTAATTTATACCATTAAATATATTTCGATTCATTGAAAATGGAGGAAAGTTAGAAATATTTTAAAATATTTTAAATTTAAAAACAACTGATTTAATTTTTCACTACCGTTAATATATATATATATAATATATAATATATTATATATATATATATATATATATATACAGGGTGGGCCGTAAGTTTCCATACATAGGAAAAATAAACATTTTTTTATGGGCAACCATTTTTATTTATATAATATGCTCTACATGGTTGCCATTGTTTTGAAAACACATTTCAATACGTGTTCCCCACTGTTGATGAACACGCATTAGCACAGTTGACGTTATGCTTGTAATGGCGTTGGTGATACGTTCCTTTAGATGATTTATGTCTCGTATCTTTTCCTGATACACCATGGCCTTCAAGTGCCCCCAAAGATAGAAATCAAGGGGGGTGAGATCTGGGGATCTGGGAGGCCACTCCACAGGACCACGCCGACCAATCCAAGCATCCGGAAACTACTGCTGATCCAAATACCGACGCACGTGAAGACCATAATGAGGTGGAGCTCCATCTTGCTGGAAGTAAACTGGGAAGTTACCTTCCTCGTTTAGCAGGGATGGGAAAATCTCTTCTTGCAACATGTTAAGATACCTTTCGGCATTAAGATTTCCACTGGCAAAAATTGGTCCAATAATTCTGTCACCCCATATCCCGGCCCACACCATCACTTTACCGGCACCTTGCATCTTCGTCGGACTCAGCCAGTTAGGGTTAGCATTACTCCAATAACGTATGTTTTGCCGATTAACCTCTCCATTGACGTAAAAATTTGCTTCATCAGTAAACAAGATCTTACGTCAAACGCATATTTTTAGGGTATCTGAAACATAAAAACAAACGTTTAATTTTTCCTATGTATGGAAACTTACGGCCCACCCTGTATATATATATATAATATATATATATATATATATATATATATATATATATATATATATATATATATATATATTAATTTGTTTCCTTTAATATTTGTGGGTGAATGTAATATTATTTCGCTTTGTGACAGATTTTATTCTTAAATTTCATAATTTTGGGCTATAAAGGAATGCAAATTTATCATTTTTTGTGTATAATTATAAATGAATTTGAATTATTTAATTTTAATTTCAGATCTTCCTTTATTTTTTTAAAGAAGTTTTGCTTCGTTATTGTTTCGGTAAAATTAATTTAAAATTATCTAAAAAAAATTATAAAATTTGAAACTTTAGGTAATTAAATTCGAGTTAAAATTAATGAGCAAATAGTGTTGGAACTAATAACAGTAGTCCCTTACAAACTTTAGTGAAGAAACTTGTTTTATCTTTTTTATATGTTTATTGAATCAAACTGATTTAAGCAATTAGCAATGAACGCGCAAAATCTTCACTTAGAAGCTGTCCATTTTTGAAAGTCATCCACGTACGGTCAATTACGCAGATATTTCGAGAAATTCGTTCCTCTAGGAGTCTAGGTAATCTGATATTCATAATAATTTATTTCTTCTCTTACTTACTCCTTTCATGTTCACAGGTGAGTATGAACATGGCGAAGGTAATTTAAAGAATTTGATTTTTCAGCACGGTAACTAACCAACCCACGTCCCTGTCTGCTGTCATTCTTCAGATTTCAGTTGGATTTCCGCAGCCGTTGTGTGAGGATGCAGTCGCTCGCAGATCAATTCAGTATCAACTCCAGCATATATATATTTATATAAGTGATATTATATGATAATTCATTTGACTATTGAAACAGTGGGTTGAACTTTGGTGTACATAAATGTATATAATACAGTAAACTTTGTGCTGTCTGGAAATACACTATTTGATACTGAAACAAACACCATTCCTATATAGACCCTGTTAGCCTAGGGCCTAGTATATACAGATAACTTGCTTTACGGCATCGAAATCTTTAAGAGGTAAGATTTAAGGTAAATGGGGTCACAATTATTGGAAAGACACAAAATACATCGTAAATAATAGATTTAGAGAGTGTGAAATCACAAATCACAGTTAAAAAGTTTTATTTCATAACTTTTTTCTCATATATATATATACCGTATATATATATATATATATGCATTGTGCTATCGTAGGAGTTATGTAAGCTTTTTTTTATATCTTTCTGTGGTGGTATGAATGCCGTCTTCACCATTGTTTTAGACTTTATTGTCGGGTGATGACCCCCAAATTAAAGATATACTGTATATAAATATTTATTTTTGAAAGGAATAAACACAGATGACATTCTTTACAAATTGATCTGATCCTGTTATGAACTCGAGTGTTAGAGAAGTGTCATTCAATGACAGGAGAAACATATATATATATATAAGCGAGATTGATACCTTAACTGTGGGTTTCATTTCTCATAAGCTATATCATATTTAATTTTCATTACTTATATATTGTATTTCAAATACACATTTCATATTATAGTATAGCATTGCGTATGAAGTTGTAGAATGTTGTACTGCCATAATTCTGATCTCCCCTATAAAGGGTGCTTTAACACTTAAGAAGTTAAGTATATACTGTATATTCATATGTTCATTGTTGGCTAAGCCTAGTTTCTCCGAGCACTACGACAATATATATATATATATATATATATATATATATATATATATATTATAAATCTTACTGGCACTTCTTCCGTCTGGTGCCCCTATTTTTGAAATAGAATACTTAAAAAATGGGAGCAGTTGGGTTAGGTTAGGTAAAATATTTAGTCAAAATAAATAGTCTTTTTGGAAAAGTCTATTTAAAAAATGGGCTACTAAACGGAAGAAGTTGCTTCGTACTTTCTTGTGATGTAAATGACAAAACAAATGGAGAATTTCCACACTGTGATTACTTTTTATTTTTTCTTGGAACATATTTTCTTAGAATTCGATGTTGCCATTATCTGTCTGTATATATATATATATATGAGAGGGATTGGTAAGTTTTAGTATAATTAGTGTTTGGATTCCAGAAAGCATAGCGTGCGGAGCTGTTATATGAAGGTGAAAAGTTGAGCGCGTGCTTGCATAACTAACTGGACAGAAATTGCTTTTGACTTTTGAGGAATGATAGTTATTTTAAATATGTTAAGTATGAGTGTTCTTATGCCCTTATAAATATCAGTGGAAGTTGAGTAAATGTCGTTGTCTCGTATGTGTGTATATATATAAAACTTTTTTTTGATTGACGCTTTTCAGTGACGTAAAGTATGACGTCATACCATTTCTTTTCAGTAGAAATAAAATTCTTTGCACAATTTAAACAATTTTAGATAAATTTCATTTTCCATTTTTCATTCTCTGATGTGTATATATATGAAAATTATTTCACGAAAGTAACACGTGAATAATACTTATGATCCTGAGGATGTCATTAGACGAAAGTGCTTGAGCACCATTCTGTTTCCTTTTTCCTTCGTGGTTATTTTCATATATATATATATATATATATATATATATATATATATATACGCACACACGTAAACGTTCCAAAGTTTATACTCGTAATTCGAAAGTTTTATTTTGAACTGACTTTTTTTTATTGTCATTATATTTTTTTCTTTTTTCCTCGCTGGTCTTGGTTTTAGAAAGTTTTAAAGATGAGGTTTTACTAAGATAAGTGTCAACATGAAATTCAAAAATGCTCATTCATTCCGTTTCTGTTTTTTAATTAGAAAGTAAAATCTTGAGAATGATATGTTTTGTTTTTGTATATATATATATACGCCGCGTGAACATGGTTTTATTCTAAAATGTACTTTTTCCTATTACAAATTTTCAGTTCGCGTATAACTTTTACCAAATGGTAATACTGTAGTAAAAATAACTCGAGGTTTTATTATTATTATTGGACCTATATTGGACTTGCTTAACCTAACCTGACCTATTGGATACTTTTCGATGGAATCTCCCTTCCAGACGAGATGTCGTAGATGGCTTTTGTACCTTACATTTAATGTTTGCAGTATAAAAAGGTTGGTAAAATTTAAGATTCACGGCAATGAATTTCTTGGCTTCAAAATAATGACCTAAACTTAATGTAACCTGACCTAATCTAATATTGAATAATTTACCCAACGTGTAAAATTTATTGTTGTGAATCTGATATTTAGCTCAAAGGTTTTATGGGATCTGCCTGTATATAGTCCGTGCAAATATGCCCTACTACAGAATAAGTGCCCATTATAGTCAGAAGTAGAGAAAAGCACGTAGCCCCTATAATTTGTATATCTTTTGAGTTCTTTAGAAAGGATTGTAGCCCTTTTTTATTTTTACTGGGCTGCAACCAGATTCGTTGGTAACTTTTTTCATTTACACAGAAATTATACGTGGTTGAAACAACCAAATTATTTGACAGCCAATTTGATTGATTGGTTCATCATTCATTTATATAAATGTTACCAGAAAAACTAAAATCACGGTTAGCTTTGGTTGGCAAGTAGCTAACTACGTAGTTTTTTTTAGTTGTCTTAACCAAATAGGGTTTTATTGGGATTAACCTTGGTAATAGGACCATGCAAATAGTTCTTTCTGCGTCCGGAGAGTCTTTTTGCTTTTGTCTAGAAACGGGTTGGTTGGTTGCCTTTCAATACCTTCCGCTCGTCATCGTACATCAGACATTCTTTTTTGTATAAAAATGTTTACAGATAATGTAATTACCCGAAGTTAATGACACATATTAACTGCAAATATTTCTTATAGGCGTATTTGGTAATATTAATCAAAACAAAAGAACATTTTTTTAGGTTCTGCAACGTATCCTATAAGTTTTCCCATGTAGCATAAATATAGAATTTTAAAAGTTCATGGTTTTGTAGGGCCTGTGACAGTAGTATATGCTCGTCTGATATTGATATTAAGGGTTACATAAGGAATTTTCAGTGGCCTTGTCTTAGTTTTTTATTATTAGTATTATTATATATATAAAATTGACTTTCTATAATTTCGTAAGACTAATTGTTAGTTAGGCCCTGGATATAAAAGAAAATAAAAAAATTGCTTTTAAAATAGAAAAAAAATATGCTCAGTTTCCCATGGAAACAAATAGCAATGTTTAAATTTTTGTTTGTGCTGTTACGCTAGCTATTTAAACCTGGAAAGCTAGCGTGGTTTCTCGCAATAAAAGTACATTTGTTCTTCTGGAAATCATTTCTTTTATTGTAAGCGAGTTACTCGTAATTTTTATTAGTGTTTAGTAACAATAATTTTTTTAATTCAACCTATAAATGTAATTTTCATTATAGCATTATGTATACCTGACACTGGTCTCTATGTGCAGTTCCAATCTGGCCTTCTTGGGTTGAATAGCTGCGAACAAAGCAACAGATTCAGTAGTGCTTGTTTCTCAAATGCTTATGGTTAAGGTGTCCACTGAAGAGCTAATGCCTAATAAGTGTGTGTGTGTGTGTACAGAAAAGTATTTGGTTCGCACAACTAATATTTGTTAACCAGTGTGAATGGGTGATCGATCGAACCCCTTACTTTTGCTACCATATTAAGAGCAAGCATGATTCACACAACCATCTGGATTCGTTGAGAAATACATTTAACCATACTGTATATTTGGTTGTTGAGTATAACTATGTTGTTATCTTTGTGAATATGAGCAAATGATTGGCTCACCAGCAGGTTGTCGACCTACAGAAGAATTCTGTTATTGCCAGTGGTATGTCTTCCTACAACCCCCATCCAACCACTACCCAGACCCTATGTCGTTTAATTTCGCTGATCAAACGGGAAGCGGTGTTGCGACCTGGCCACTTCGTAGCTCTCCTTCTTGAAGTGATTCCCCATTTCATTCTTCGTTGAATCATGGGGAATCCGAAAGTGAGAGTCTTAAATTAGGAGTTGTTTCGCGCATCGGTTTCTTCCCTCTTCGGTCCTGGTTAGATTAGTTAAATGCAGGTAAAGTTAAGCCCCGCTACAGTAGGCAGTTTCAATTTCTTTGAGTCATTCCCAGACCAGGAAAGAATTTTCTCACACTTGGAATTCTCTCAGCTGGAGCCTCCCACTTTCAAACCGGTAATGCATGAAGTGGGAAGTAATTTTTGCCAATCAGCCTGTATACCTGTAATTACTGTATAGCCCTTGAGTTAGTATGTACAGTTATTTTTTCAACAAATTAAACTATATCCTTGCGTTTAATAATAGTCTATAAGTAGTCTACTTAGTCCCTGGGCTAAATCGTGCCACGTCTCGACACCGCTTCCCGTTAGATCAGCGAGGTTAAGCAACGTTGGGTCTGTTGAGTAAGATGGGCGAACGTCCTTCGCGTTTAGATGATGTATTTCGGATCCCACATCAAACTATAGGTTCCCTCCGTCACCCGAAACATTATAATTATTACAGAGTGCTTAAAACCCACATTCTTAAAGGGTCGAATAGTTTTTAAACTTGTCTGAACACGAATCCAGCACTACCCACTTACCATAAGATGTACGATAACTATCTTGGTTAAAACCTACGCAAGAACGACTACTATCGCTCGGCGGAATAGTTCTATAATCTCTTTTTGACCGAGAAACACAAAGGGAGCATCGTAATTAACTTTAGTTACGAACTTGTGTTAATAGCTAATAACTAATGTTAGGTTAGTGTATTTTTAGTGAGGTAAAGGTAAACCACTAATAAAGTTTTAATCTGCAAGTTTTAATTTATCGCCGTAGAAGAAGTTCACATACTGCATATATGATATACAGGGTGGTCCAAAAGTCTTTTGCCCCGAAAAAAAAAAGTTTAGAATGCGTCGGGGAAACAGACCTTTTGGGCCACCGTGTATAATATGAGGTTGACTGACTCGCGTGTCTGTGTCAATGAGCCGTGATTCACCCTTGTAAAGAAATAGTATAGTATGTATATATATACACGTTGACGAGCAACGGTCACTTTGGTATGACGTACCTCGTCATTTATTTATTTAAATATTTATCTTGATTCATTGGAAAATAAATATTTAATGTCGTGACGTTTTTCTTTGTAACGATTTTGATATGTTGACTTATTCAAGTTTAAAAAAGTTCTCTCTTTATTTTTTTTTATTTTTTCTTTACAAGAGTGTGGTGGAATATTGTAGTTTTTTCTCATAATATCATGGCATGTAATTCATTTTTTAAATTTTGATTTAATTCATTCGTTTTATGAAGTGAAAAGTGAAGTAGATTCGCTTGTGTACGAGTACTGGACCTATTTTCAGTCGTTTGATAGCCTCACTCGTGGGTATAAGTCTTAGGCATACAATTCACTCGTAATTGCGACTACTAATTAACGATACGGAAACTATATTTAATTTCAGCAACCGCTTCGGAGACGACACGCTATACCAACAAACAAACCATTCGAATGTCAGCCAACCAATTAACGCGCGCACGCTCGTTTTCAAAAAATATACCTTTGACAAAGGTCAAACAGTGATAATGGGGTTTCCGCTTTCTGTAAACCATATTCACTATATGCAGGTAGGCTATTACTCTTTTCTCTACTTTCTATATACCATGTAGGCATGTATCATGCAGGAATGCTATTATTCTTCACGTAGATTCGAAGTGCACACTGCACATGCGTCGAGGGAAAGTGGAAAATGAGGTTATAAGGGTTAGCACTTTTTTCCAGACCAAGTTGCAGCTATATATATATATCAGATTCGGACCATTTTTCGTTGAAAACCGTTAAATATCACGAAAAAAGGGATATAATGAAGGTTAAGTTAATCAGGTTATTTAGATTAAATGTCGTCATCCACTATTGAAAATGGGAAATGACGCGGTTTCGTAAGGTAATCAAATGTGTGTGTGTGTGAAAACTATACATGAAAGTACATATTTTGGGGGCTTCTTAAGTTAACTATTTTTATTGTGGTCTGATTTTCAACCTTGAATCGAAGGGTTTCATTTAGTTTTATATACAATATATCCTATATTCGATATGGTTGATTGAACCATGCCGTCAGTAGTTGCATGCGCGAAACATTTAAAGTTTGTTACCAGGAAAATATCCAGAATCATGGTTATAGCGCTATATCATATCATGGTTGAAACAACCATTTGAATCGGTTTCAGGGTTATAACTAGTGATGTACCGATTCCAAAATTTAGCCGATGCTGGTTCCATGAAAAAGTGCCGATACTGATGCCGATGCATGTTAAAAAGTTTTATTACTCAGTAAAATGATAAAATAATTTTATTTTAGTTTCATAAACTGAATACCAATATTTAAAGCGATTGTTTTTCCTTATGTTTAAAGTATTTCCTTTCTTCAACACTGTTAACAACAACAAAATTTTTCATTAAAACTTCAAGTCCCTGGTGGCCAGTTTCAATAAAAAATGTATATATAATTTTGGTTTATAAAATTATTAAAACTTAAAATAAAGTCAACATAATAAGATGGTTTAATATATAAATTATAAAGTACAACTTAATATAGAATTATTATTATTATAGAGTAGGAAATTACATTAGTTTATAATATTTAGGGATTAGCTAGTTAGCCCACTGTCCTCATATGAGGACAGTTAAAAAACTTAAATTGTTGGTTTATAATGCTCAAAATCAGTTTTGTTGTAATGTATGTCAATAAAAGGTATTTTTGCCTTAGGTTACCCATTAAAAATCTTAAAAACTTTTTAATGCCACGATACTTAAAATGATTATGTACCATTCTATATATAATTTTTGTTGAATATCTATTTCAATAATTTGGGCGTTAATGGGTTAACTTATTAAGCTTTGCCTTTTTCATGGATGTAAAATATTTTATTACACTTTGATATGAGTACTATAAATTATCATAAATAGTGGTTTTTTTTTCAATTTTCTCTAAATATAGATTATGTTTCGTAATGAAAATTTTAAAATTTCAAATAATTGGTAAGAGAATCGGCTCAAATTGGCCGATGCCGATGTCCAAAAAATGACAAATTCTGCCAATGTCGATTAATCGGTACACCACTAGTTATAACCATGCATGGTTGTAAAAAAAAATATATATATATATATATGAGGTTAAATTTTCGAAAGAAAAAATCGAATAGCTAAACTGTCAAGACTCAACCCACTCCAATCCAAGCCAACAGGTTAAGTGAGGTTAATTTCAATAGTTTGCCTCTGAAATTTTATTTTTATTTCGATACAATATCTATTTCTAAAATATTTAAGACGTGTATATCAGTGGACTACAATCGTAGTTTCAGTATATTTATATATAACCTTCGTTTTGCTTTCGCCCGAATTGTTCATTCTGACGAAGGTCAAGCTTGTCACTCCACCTTAGACCTACAGTTTAACGTGGAATCCGAACCACGCCCCACCACGGGCGGTCAGAAATTACAAAGTCCTCGCCCGGACTTGATCTCACGACCTCCCGATCAGCACTAGGCTACCCAGGATACCCATTTATTTACTAACCTTTATTTTATTGTGTGGAAGGATGAACAGCTGAGTGGGCTGCGCGCCGCCTGCCGTCACCGAGTCTCGATCCCGGAGCCGGTGGATTCGTAGTTAGCGATGCTGACCACTACACCACCGAGGCGTATATATATATATATACGTACAGGGTGTCCCGTAAGTCTGGACCCATAGGGATTTATAATATATTTTTTTATTATGTTATTATTATTATTTTATTATTATTATTTTTTTATTATTTTTTATTATGATTTTTATTTGTGGGGCCACTTGAAAGCCAAAGTGTACGAGGTCAAACTTCAGAACATTTTCCACCTTAAAGCACGCATTGTGGAGGCGTGTCAAGAAATTTCTGCGACTGTGATTCAGAAAGTGCTGTCGCAGTGGAGATTGCGTCTTCAACTATGTGTGCGACACAACGGCGGACACTTTGAACAGATTATGTAATAAATTTTTGGACTATTTTGTAATTTTATTATTTTTCCCTATGGGTCCAGACTTACGGGACACCCTGTATATATATATATATATATATATATATATATATATATATATATATATATATATAATGCGCGCACACAACGAAAAATGAATACACGAAAGGCCTTGGAATCGCTTTTCAGTTTTCCTTGTGGATGTGCATCACTTGTTTCGTGAACGTATTTGATTGTAAAATTCATCGCCTCATATATATATATATGAGAGAGAGAGAGGCTACGTCATTTTTAAGGAATATATAATTACATATAGCCTATTGTATTGCATATCTAATGTCTGTATACATATATATTTTGAGTTCAAGGTCAAGAACTGTGTGATAAATTGCATCCTCTTTAAAGAATTTTCTCTCTTGCGTCACCATCATCCAATAGGTCTAATTTAGGTTCACCCCTTTTAAAATTTTAAATACAGCTTTCGTGAGTGGTATGCCTGATGTAACCCGGTTTACAGGCTTTTCCTAAAATCATATTACATGTCGTTGATGGAGAATTCAGTGGAGACACTCATAACTTATACATACATACTTGATCAGCATGAATACTTGTATAGGTATAATAATATTCAATGAACACTTAAATTCTATCTCAGTATCAAGAATAATTTTTTTTTTTAAATTTACAATAAAGGATTTTTTTTCTACCAATGAGCCGTGCACTGCAAGGCGATCATTACACACACACCAAATAATTGTCATGTAGTCTTCCATGACGTCAAATGAGTGACTGAAGTGTGTATATATATATATATATATATATATATAATATTATATATATATATATATAATATATATATATATTTATTGTATAGTTATTTTTGAGGCAGGACTGCTGACTCACCCTGTATACAATAAATAGTGTGTGTGTATACACAGTATATATATATATAATTAGTTATTGTATAGTTATTTTTGAGGCGGGACGTCTGACTCACCCTGTATCGAACTCTGTCGTTGTATACATCTTTGGTTTTACAATACTTTTCTGGATAATCGTATATCGTGGCAGGTGATAAATGGTGCCTCGCAGTGGCTGGCATCATTTTATTTATGCAAATATTGGGACAGAAGAATATAGCATATACGCTGTTGAACATATAATTTCCACGTTCAGATACGAAATATAAGCGAGTATTGCAGTCTACTTTCTCCATTTCTGTACAGTTTTTGAAAGCAAAGGGGCCATTCTGCGGTTTCGTGAATAAATGAAGATATAAACGCTTCTCGGGTCAGGCTAAGTATATAGCCCAAGTTCATCAATTAAATGGGAGTTATAAACTCCTACTTTCTCGTGTCAATTATATATATATATATATATATATTATAAGCCACGTGTTCCCATATATATATTATATATATATATATATATATCAAAGCTATTGACTTCTCCTTAGGGAACCGGAGCTTACAGATGAAAAGAAGGATCAACACAACGGCAAACATTTTCATTTATTTGTACATCAGACGTTTCGACAAATCTTTTGTCATCATCAGTGAGTTAAGTCTTAAAACCTTAAAACAAAATTGAAAAGTGAAAGTTACATCAATACAATATTAAGACCATTAAAATTAAAACCTTAAAGCAAAATGAAAATTGCATCAATACAAAATTAAAAACATTTAAATTTCATCACTATAAAAACTAAAATTAAATTAAATTTCATCACTATAAAACTAAAATTAAATTACTCAATAGGTAAATACACAATGTTTACATCCACCTCCATACTTGGCAAAGTCTAAGTGAACACTAGGTGGTCAGAGGATTAGGAAGGGTATATCTGTGAAACACGGTTGGTTGTCAAAAGAGTCGTAATTTGTAGGATGAGCTATTATTATTAAGGGAGGGTTTGTTTCTATAGATGTACAAAGATTCTAAAATTCGGAGTTCTGTAAGGTTATTGGATCTAGTTAAAATTTCAAACTGAGTTTTGTGAAGGGGATGGTCGTTTTCATCACTGTGGTTTCTAATTGCGGATTGTGGAGGGCTACTGAGGGGACGGTTGGTACGGACTGACAAGCCCAAATGTTGAGAAAGGCGCACCTCCAGTTGGAGTTGAGTGCTGCCAATATACGCAGCCTTACAGCTGTCGCACGTGTATTTGTAAACAACATTGGGGCATACAGTTTTGGGGAATTCATCTTTGAACTTTAAAAAATTTGATAATTTAAGTGGGTTGACGAAGGCGAATCTAAAATTTATTTGGGGATAACTAGACTTGAGTAGTTTGGACAATTCACCTCGAATACGCAATGATAAATAACCATAAAAAGGTAATTTAATATATCTGGTTTCTTTTTGTACTGTAGTTACGGGGAGTTTAGTATCAAAAGTGTTATTTAAAAATTTCTTTAATTGGTTATCGAATAGATGAGAAGGGTAGTAATTGTTAATAAAGTACTGTTTTAAAAATTTAAATTCTTCGTTTAACGAAAAGTAATCCGAACAAATACGGTAACTTCTTGTTAATAATGTTACTATAGCACTAATCTTATATTTATAAAACATACAACTTAAATAATTGGTTCCCTTGCTTTCAAAACTCACCTTTAATGATTATTCTATTAACAACTCGTTTGATTTTGCTAAAGAGATAAAAGAGATCAATCATGCCGATTCTCTTACTATGGCCAGTTTTGATGTCTCATCATTGTTTACTAATGTCCGTTAAAAGAAACATTAAATATCATACTAAATAAGTTATTCACTACTGATAATACTCTTATTAATGGCCTCACTCAGACTCAATTTAAAAACCTTCTCGAAATAGTGTGTTTTGATAATCTTTTCTTATTTAATAGCAACCTTTACAGCCAAATTGATGGGGTAGCTATGGGTTCCCCGTTAAGCCCAACACTAGCAAATGCATTTCTTTGCCATTACGAAGAAATTTGGTTGAAAAATTGTCCTAGTAGTTTTAAACCCATATATTACAGAAGATACGTGGATGACACTTTCTTAATATTTAACCATCCTTCACACGTGAAACTTTTTCTTGATTATCTTAATAAACAACATAGTAATATTAAGTACACGTGTGAAAACGAAACAAATAATAGTTTACCTTTCCTGGATGTTTTAGTTAAACGGGCCCATAATAAGTTCCATACTTCACTATATCGGAAACAAACTTTTACTGGCTTGGGAACCAATTATTTAAGTTGTATGTTTTATAAATATAAGATTAGTGCTATAGTAACATTATTAACAAGAAGTTACCGTATTTGTTCGGATTACTTTTCGTTAAACGAAGAATTTAAATTTTTAAAACAGTACTTTATTAACAATTACTACCCTTCTCATCTATTCGATAACCAATTAAAGAAATTTTTAAATAACACTTTTGATACTAAACTCCCCGTAACTAACAGTACAAAAAGAAACCAGATATATTAAATTACCTTTTTATGGTTATTTATCATTGCGTATTCGAGGTGAATTGTCCAAACTACTCAAGTCTAGTTATCCCCAAATAAATTTTAGATTCGCCTTCGTCAACCCACTTAAATTATCAAATTTTTTAAAGTTCAAAGATGAGATTCCCCAAAACTGTATGCCCCAATGTTGTTTACAAATACACGTGCGACAGCTGTAAGGCTGCGTATATTGGCAGCACTCAACTCCAACTGGAGGTGCGCCTTTCTCAACATTTGGGCTTGTCAGTCCGTACCAACCGTCCCCTCAGTAGCCCTCCACAATCCGCAATTAGAAACCACAGTGATGAAAACGACCATCCCCTTCACAAAACTCAGTTTGAAATTTTAACTAGATCCAATAACCTTACAGAACTCCGAATTTTAGAATCTTGTACATCTATAGAAACAACCCTCCCTTAATAATAATAGCTCATCCTACAAATTACGACTCTTTTGACAACCAACCGTTTTCACAGATATACCCTTCCTAATCCTCTGACCACCTAGTGTTCACTTAGACTTTGCCAAGTATGGAGGTGGATGTAAACATTGTGTATTTACCTATTGAGGTAATTTAATTTTAGTTTTATAGTGATGAAATTTAATTTAATTTTAGTTTTTATAGTGATGAAATTTAATGTTTTTAATTTTGTATTGATGCAATTTTCATTTTGCTTTAAGGTTTTAATTTTAATGGTCTTAATATTGTATTGATGTAACTTTCACTTTTCAATTTTGTTTTAAGGTTTTAAGACTTAACTCCACTGATGATGACAAAAGATTTGTCGAAACGTCTGATGTACAAATAAATGAAAATGTTTGCCGTTGTGTTGATCCTTCTTTTCATATATATATATATATATATATATATAATATATATATTATGATGAATAAAACCACGAAGGAAAGGAAACTCAGAATGGTGCTCAAGCGCTTTCGTCTAATGACATCCTCAGGAAAATTACTTTCGTGAAATAATTTTCATATATATATATATTTCTGCAAAATACTTACCCTCATTTGATAGCTGCCAATAAGCTTATTTCAGGAAAAGCAAGCACAGTGGCACAGTAGCACGTAATGCATGTAAAATCGGGTTCCTCAGAGATCAATTTAATAAATTAGCATAATATTTATTTAAAATAATTTTATTATACTTAAAGAAAATAAAGAATCTGACTTTTTATATACAAGGTATTGCGGTAAGCAATGTTATATATATATATATATATATATTACACACAGACCGTGCATGGAACAAGGAACTCTTCTGGGAAAATTAAATCCACTATAGTCCGAATAAGTAATATAATAGTTACCCCTTTTTCTTTGATGTAGTCAATCCGACGTGAAT
>JAJOZX010001269.1:600000-815000 GCA_023014485.1 Bathynomus jamesi | reverse complement strand
TGTTTTAATTTTATACATTGATGTAGAAAATAGATGATTAATTGATAATGAAAAAAATTGGGTTATATGTTTTTTTATCGTTGTCCTTTTAAGAGTTCATAAGAGTTCAAGGTGTAAATTTGAAGTTTAAGGACTCGTGAGGAGGTCTGTAGGCAGATTCCTGGCGATGGTGTGAATCGCAAGTTCCGTTTATAAAACTGTTTCGGGACGAAGCCCCGAATTTTTTGGTTCAAACGTTAGTATTTATATATATATATATATATATATATATATATATATATATATATATATATGGTGGTGTAGTGGTTAGCGTCGCTGACTACGAATCCATCGGCCCAGGGATCGAGACCCGGTGACGGCAGCCGGCGCGCAGCAAAACCTAGCTGTTCATCCTTCTACACAATAAAGAAAGTGGTTGGTAGATAAATGGGTACCCTGGGTGGCCTAGTGGTTAAGACGCTGGGCTGCTGGTGGGGTGTGGTTCGGATTCCGTTAAACTGTAGGTAGGTCTAAGGTGGAGTGAAAAAGTTTGACCTTCGTTAGAATGAACAATTCGGGCGGAAGCTAACCAAAGGTTACCAAAGGTAAGGTGTGTGTGTGTGTGTCAACGACAATGGTTCGGGGTAGTACTTGGATGGGTGACCATCCTTTACGTTGAGAAAGAAAGAGGTGGGGGGGGGGAGGCAACCCACAACTTATTTGAATACTGGACCAAATAGAGAGACCTTTTCCGCCATGGCAATTGTGGGCGTCGCCTTTTGTACTGAGAGTGTGCGAAATTCTCGCCTTTCGAAAGCCGCGCACGCAACGAACGCTTAATCCACTTTAAAGGCATCCACAATCCACAAATCCGTAGGAGAGGTCGTATGGATGGAATGCTGGACGCGGTTACGGTGACTGGACAGCCACGCATGCGCACTCTTACTTTCCGCCTCTATTGCGAGAAGGAAGGACGATTAATCGCTGAATTTATATGCATTAAAACCAGTATTCATACTATTTATTTTTGGAGTTCACACTCTCTCTCACACACACACACACACTATATATATATATATATATATATATATAATATATACTGTATATATATATAATAGGGTAAAAGTTAATAATAGTGGATACATTTTTTGTTTTATTTTAAAATTATTTAAAAAAAAATTAAATGATCATTAAATTTCGAAGTCTTTTTATATCATAAATAAGTTGTTTTAGTAAATAGAAATTGTAAATAAATCTCTAAATAATAGTTAAACATGGAACTAGTTGGTGTAGCGTTCAGTCTCATTTGGTTTTCACTTCGATTGAGCGTGGGGGATATGCATTCCAAGTCGCAAATTATTGTTATGGAAGGTGTCAATATTTCGTTTGAAAATGTGACGAATTTTACAGATGTCGTAAAAATATGTGAGAAAAAAGAGAATTTAATTAATAATTACTAAAGATGAATGTATTAAAAGATCGTATTTTGCGCTAAAGACTTCCTGGAAGTAGATATAAATTTTTAAAATCGTCCGATAAGCATGGGAAAGCAAAAGTTCTAAGATAATTAACCTAACAACCTAATTAACCTAATCTACCTCACCTAACCTGCCTAACCTAACCTAACTTGCAAAAAAACACTTATATGCAGTTATATTTCTATTAAAAGTCTCGTAAGCAATTTATTTTTTTGTAAATAAAACAAATTTGTTCACTATTGTTAACCTTTGCGTTAATTGTGTGTGTGTGTGTGTGTCAGAATCGCGGCGGTCTTGAGAATATACGCAGAACTCTTCACGACACGAACGTGCGTATCCCGACATTTACATGTCGCGGTGAATATCTTTATAAATGCTATTTTTTATCATGAAAAAAGAGGACATAATTAAGGTTAGGCTAAGTTAGGTTAGGTTTGTTTAAAGTTACGGTATTACTTACGTTTTTAAAATTGGGTGTGTCGCGATACACAATTGAATATATGAGAAAGTGTGAAAATATATCGCGGTTCTGTTGGGAAGCCAAACTGTGTGTGTGTGTGTACGCTCGCGCGCGCGCCTGCGCTTTTTAAGCAACGTCCTTAAGTAATATATACACACACACGCACACAGAAACCCTTCGAATGTGAAAATTAATTACAATGGAAATAATGTGTAATTAATTATAAAATAAACAAATAACGCAATTGTTATGTCGTTCTTACGTCGCAGCCGCGTCTTTTCCATTGAATGAGGGGAAGGAATTAAGTGGAAAGGCGAAAGTTTGTATAAACACCATAAAAAGAAGTTACTCTACGTCTTTTTCCTATTTCGAATTTTCGTTTAATTATGAAGGTATCTTCAAGCGAGTCAAACTCGTTAGTTCACTGCCATCATCATATCGTGCTATAGAGAGTATTTGTATAAATATATATATTTTTTAATGTATTACACCGTATTTCTATATATAAAATAATATTAAATATTTCTGAAGGGTTGTGGATATTTAGTGTGTGTGTGTGTGAACAGAAGGGAGAGTTGAATTAATGACACTGTATCTTATATGTATACAGTACAGTGTATCTTAATGCTACTTCTTTTATAGTGTTAGTAAAAAAAAACTTTTAAATTTATATTTCAAGTAGAAAGCGTGATAGGGTCCTCATATATGTATAGGGGTGGGTGGGAAGGCAGAATGGGGGTAGCTGGAAAGATGGCAAGGACTCAGGGCCGGATTAAGACCTTTAGAGGCCCTAAGCACTTAAAAGATTTTGGTGCCCCATATATATGTAATTCAAAATATAAACAAAAATAAACCATAAAATAAAATTTTATTTTTTGAAATGAAACAAAACTTACAGTAAGATGGAAAATAATGTTTATTTTTGTATACTTCCACTTCATTTATATTTGAAAAGTTTTCTCCTACTTTTTTTAATTGCAAAGTCTTTGATCAGATCCTCAAAACTAATCTTACGTAACACATCTGCTTCTATACTTAGTAGAGATAAGGCATCCAGCCTGCCTTGTTGCATAGTTGTTCTGTTGGTATTTTTAATATACTTCAACTGAGAAAAAACGCTCAGCTGAGCAATTTGTGACCATTAATGTTAAAAATATACGAAAGGCAATTTCTACATTTGGGAAGGCACACTCAATATTGTCTTCTACAATTATTTTATAAAGTTCAGCATGACTGAATCTTGTTTTTACATTTACTATAGCACACGAAAATATTTAATCTATATGTATTTTTAGTATGGGGCTCAAAGATTTGATATAAACAAAATAATAACGCAAAGCGTAAAGTGTGTGATTACAACGAAATATATTTATTCTCTCAAAAGGGTTGTTGTTCACTACAAATTCAAACAATGAAAAAAAATAAATACTATATATGAATATATATAATTCAGTTTTCAACAGCTTATAGGCTATAAGCCGCGATTATAATAGTATAATAAATCCATGGTAAATCCGACAATGGAAAATTTCTGTGGTGCCCCCCTTCCCTTGATGCCTAAGCACGGGCTTATTTTGCTTAATGGTTAATCCGGCCCTGCAAGGACTATATATGAGAGAGAGAGAGAGAGAGACCCCTATATTGTTTATACACTGAAAAGGCAATAAGTAACTGCAAAATGCCACAAGAATTGCATGGTGCCATAGGGTAATTTTATACGCATTAGGGCCATGTTACGTACAGCACCTTCCGCCATACGTTTATGATGTAAAGTTACTTCATTACTGATGAATTGACATGTGGTGGCTCTCATGATGTAACTATTGCAAATCATCATTAATTGCATTCTGCACGAATCCTATATTTGTCTCGTCATTAGTATATTGAATACTGTAATTTACGCATGTATGTATAAATGCGCAGTTTCTGAAAAAAGTTCGCTCGGAAATATAAAGAAGAAAGCATACAAAAATACTAATTAGTAATAACTGGATTTTGTTTTTGAAATTTTATTACTGTTACTGAAATGAATAAAATAATCAATGAAAACAATATTACAAATTAGTAATTTTTTATGCTTTTTAGAAATTTTATTTGTAGGCGAACTTTTTTTCAGAAAGTACAACGACTACAGTACAAAATATGTACTAATCTATAATGGAACACTAAAATTTACGAGTGAATATTAAAATTTTCTATTTATGGATGAAGAGAAATATGCCTTAACCCTATATTTATGTACAGTAACATAGAAATACTTTGTTCTAGTTTAGGCAACAACGAATTATGCAAGAAATATTAATGTGTGAAATATGTACGCGCCTAATTATATAATTACACGGAGTAAACTGAAATATATAATTTTAACTGGTTTCGCTTTTAAAATTATTTCTCATATTTTGTTCGAGAGAAAAGGAAAAAACTGCGAAATTTCCTTAAAAAAAAAATTAATTAAAAAGAATTCCTCATAATTTATAAGGTAGAAAGAGCGAAGTCGCATTGAAAAAGAATTGAAAATGAGACCACATTAAAATGAATATTCCCATTTTCTCTAACGAATGTCTTTTCCCGCCCGTTTTCGTAGTTTCGTTCTTCTTTCTCACTGTTATGATTTTCCGATCAATGAATAATTTTAAGACTCAAGGTCGGTCGGGTTCAGGCGCATCCCGGCTTACGTGGAAAGAATCCTCACTGCAAATAGTATTTGGAAACTGATTTAATTTGGTTTGTTGCTGCACTGAATTCCTTACTCAATTGATTAATTCTATCATTCCATCGTTCTTGCGACATTGCGTGTGGGTTCATACGATATTGTAAATAGTGAATGCAGTAATGTCATTAAAGCCCTATGAGGAACGTATATTATGAACGCTTCAATAAACTAGTGCGCAAATTTCTCAACAAATAATGCAATATTGAATAAGATTAATCCGAATGGCTTTAAAATAATGTAAAATATTGCAAGAATGGATAAAAATGAAATGTGGCTGTGGAATTCTCTTAGTTGTTAATGGAATTTCGAGGATATAGTATTCGGGGAAGGGTCTCATTTGCGTTCGAGAAGACTTCTGTATACATAAACTTTGATACTACCTCACTCTTCTTTTAAGAGATAGATGGTGATAAGTGAATTTTTAACGTTTTAATTAGATTCATCTTGTGTTCATAATTATTTTTGTTGCAAAACGTAGTGGCTAAACCTAAGATTTATATTTTAGCTTTAAACCTATGTTTATCTTGGGTGATAATTTGAGGAAGTAGGTAACAAATGTAGTTTTATAACAGTAATTTTTTCACCCTGATTATATATATATATATATATATATATGAGAGAGAGAGAGAGAGAGAGAGAGAGAGAGAGAGAGAGAGAGAGAGAGAGAGAGAGAGAGAGAGCCTTTAATGACGTGTACAGTATGTGTATTAGACTGTGTCAACATTGAAATGTAAATTTAGCAAGTTCTAAAGAAAAGGATGTGGCCTCAAACTAGACCGTAAAGTTAAATGTTAGCATGACTTATTAGTTAACATGGTCAGGTATCTCTCGATAAGCGCGCACATATACACATACACATCATACATGAGATCGAGGGCGGCAAGATAATGTATCTTAAAACCTGTTAACTTAAATGATTGTATTCAAACGAATAGAAAAATGTGAAGAGTGAAGTAACTCCATCTTTTTTTAAAGAGTTTTTGACCCAATCGTTGGATATGGAATGAACTTCAGTCATCGTACCCGCTTGTATACAATATACACGTCATCGGAAAGACGTCATTTTTAACTCTTATCTATCTCCAGCATTTTGATTTGAAATTGGAAAGTATTCTTCCTTTTACGTCCTTACGAATAGGAGAAATGTAGCTGAAGGGTGGGGTGGGGGGACTTTAGAGGAACCTTTGCGAACTATTCGTCTGCAAATTTTGACTGAAAGCAATCAATTTCAGTTGACTCGAGGCAATAAACTTAAATTTCCATTAGGTTTCATTCAGGGCATTTCGTTGCATTTACTTCCACTGTGGGTATATTTTTCCTTGCGAGTCCCATTGTTGATGGGTTGGGTTAAGTTTGACTGTAAAAGAGTGATGTAGCGTGAGGTGTATGTGGCTGTGCGTGGTTTTTGGACGTAATGTCAGAAGAATATGTTCAGGGAGAATGTACATGTTGAATTGATGTACGACAGATGTTCATTAAATAAGGGAACAAGGGTTATATACCGAGATTCTATTACCCTGTTACTGTTTATATACAGTTTATATACTATATATATATATATATATATATATGATTTTTTTTTTTAGTCAACCTGTTTTGCGTATTTTGGGGCGAGTCGATGTTTTTAAAGATTTTAATCTTTGATTATCTTCGATTCGATAAAAGAAAAGTTAAATTTTTTTTCTTTTACTTAATTAAACTACCTTTCGATCGTCGTAAAACTTCACCATCGGTTTTTTTTTTTTTGTTTAACCTTTCGAGATTTTTGAATTTCGATCCAGTAGAGATTATAGAGTGGACACTCGTTCGGATTTCTCTCTCTCTCTCTCTCTCTCTCTCTCTCTCCTCTCTCTCTCTCTCTCTCCCTCTTAAATTCGAGTTCATTTGTAGGTTTCATTCGGGTACATTTTTTTTGTATGTATATCTTATGTAGCAATTAGTGGAGGCTTCATTGTGGGTTTTTATTGAATAGAAAGTATGCAAGTCTGATTTATTACGTTTTTGTCTTGCTCTGTTTTTACTTCTTAAACAACTCTCAAATCTGGAATTTCAAATGATTTAATACGCTCACTAATAATAATAATGATAATATAATGTTAATAATAAAAATAATGATAATAGTAATAAGTGCATAGTTAATCTCCGATGTATGGCTGAACATAAACTTTTGGGGTGCTTTGTCATTCTTTGGAGTAAAACGGTTCTTATCGTTTCAATGATACACAAATCGATATATATATATTATATATATATATATATATATATATATATAAAACCCAGTAGTAGTTCCGTGAGTCAGTCCTTCTTTGCACGAAGGTCAGGCTGGTGGCCCCACCTTTCGCCTAGCCTGGTGGAGAAGCGAGTTGCTTTCTTGCGATCTCCATCGCATATAGCCAGGCGTAGCCGGTTCATCCGGTACCGTCCTGAGCCAAGCGTCTAGTCTTCTTTTGAAGACTTTAACTTTGACACTAGTGATGTTCCTGATCTCCTTCGGAAGCTGGTTGAGTAGTCTACATTCTACCTTCCCTATTAATTTATTGTGTATTAATGTTTTGGGAGGTAAAACAAACCGTCTACTAGTGTTTAATGTTGTAAATATGTAGAGCATTTGACCTTTGCACAAATTTGACCCGTTGTAAATATGTAGAACATTTGACCTTTGCACAAATGTACGGAGGGTTGACACGATGATTGCCCTCAAGAAAGCTCATCAATGGATGCCAGAAGAGCGTGTCGCTTTACATAATGTAAAGAGAAAAACAACACTATTCTAAATATTATCATAAAAATTGAGAGAGAGAGAGAGAGAGAGAGAGAGAGAGAGAGAGAGAGAGAGAGAGAGAGAGAGAGAGAGAAAACTCTGGTACAGTTATCCTTCGAACCAGGGAAACTAGAACAGGTATTGAATGATCCTCAATTTATTAATAGATTTACAAGGGAATTTAAATGTAAATATAAGAAAAAGATAATTTGAATTAAACTCCATGGAGTACATTCTCTCTCTCTCTCTCTATATATATATATATATATATATATATAACCTTTGGTTAGCTTCCGCCCGAATTGTTCATTCTGACGAAGGTCAAGCTTTTCACTCCACCTTAGACCTACAGTTTAACGTGAAATCCGAACCACGCCCCATCAGCAGCCCAGCGTCTTAACCACTAGGCCACCTAGGGTACCCATTTATCTACCAACCACTTTCTTTATTGCGTGGAAGGATGAACAGCTGGGTTTTGCTGCGCGCCGGCTGCCGTCGGGTCTCGAACCCGGGGCCGATGGATTCGTAGTCAACGACGTTAACCACTACACCACCGAGGCGCATATATATATGTATATATATGTATATATATATATATATATAATGATACACAGACCGTGCATGGAACAAGGAACTCTTCTGGCTAGCATCATGAAAAAGAAAAACTATGGTATTTGTCATTTACCATTACTTATTCGGACTATAGTGGATTTAATTATCCCAGAAGAGTTCCTTGTTCCATGCACGGTCTGTGTGTATCATAAAAAACTCAGGGGACCATTCTGAGTTCATTCCCATATACAGTATATATAATATTAGTGTTAACCGTTATTCAGACCGAATACCGTGATGACCAGTGTTCCTTGGCATTAACCCAATTTCATACAAATATGTACGTCCTACAGTTCCTCCAGCCAACCAACCAACCAACAATTCTTATCTCACACACACACACACACACACACACACACACACACTTGTCGATAGCTTTGAACGACAGTTTTTATGTGAGTTTTTGAACAAATGTTCAGGATCGACCTGTATTTGACCTCTTTCCAGTAGGTCGCCTCATTTGTAGGAGTTTTTCCCTTGATACCCATTTCCCTACCAGCCAAAAGAAGGATGGACAGCTGGGTAAATTGCGCGACGTCCGCCTGCGACGGGACTCAAACCCAAGGGCGATGGATTTGTAGGCATAACCACCACACACACACACACACACACACACACACACACACACACACACACACACACACACGAGTATATATGTCATCATATAGTTGCAAATGATTGTCTTGGAGGCCAGTAAAAGATGGCAGAAAGCCAGAGAAAACTGCGTAACGGGATTGATGGAAAAGGTCGCCTAGTAAACCCCCCCTACCCCACCTTAACAAATAGACTGGGATGCAGCAAAAAGCCCCATGGGAACCTCTTCTCTATGACGTCGCTATTTGGTATCTAGGCAACCGGTTGTTAGGGGCCCACCTTGCCTTATACGACTAGTTTTTCTTAGCTTTTTTCTCGCTAAAGTTGTTTTCGTACGATATAGATATATATAATATATATATATATATAATATATATATATATATATATATGGTCGTAAGAGGAACAGGTAGTGGAGGAGAATGCAATTTTTCTGCTTATTTAGTTACTCGAGGACAAGTTTAGAAAGGAGGGAAATGTTGGTTGGAAACTCCTAAACAAGTGACTATGATGGAATTTGATGAGCGAAAAGTCCCTTCATTATTGAAAATTTAAACAAAAATTAATTTTAATTCGGAAGAGAAATGCGCACACACACACACACACACACACACACACACACACACACACATGTTCGGCCATCTTACAAATCGGTGACACATTTAACTAAACCTAACCTAACCTAACCTCGCGTAACCAAATCATAATTCTATGTTTTTCATGATACTGAATTATTTTCAATAAAACAAATTTGAGACTATGGAGAAACCTTTAGTGGCGCTACACACGTTCGTGTCACGATGAACTGTGTGTATCATATTGTCGCGGTCTTGTAAGTATGGGCAAGAACACACACACACATGAGAGAAAGATAAAGAAAGTCTCTCTCTCTCTCTCTCTCTCTCTATATATATATATATATATATATAGAGAGAGAGAGAGAGAGAGAGAGAGAGATGAAAGTAATGCGCCAGGAAGAGAAAGTTTCTAAGTTTCGTCTGACCAAAAAAAGAAAAAAGTAGAAAGAAAAAATCTTTTGAGCCTTTCTTTTCGGCGCTTCAGGGTCATTCCGCGGAAGGGAGCGAGTCTTGTGAGGGGGGGGAAGTCTCATATTGTTTCCATGTTTGCAATAGGAGCTGGAATTACGCGCTTGTGGGAGTTATGTATGAGAGGGTTAAGTTGTGCTTGCTCTAATAATACATGCCCATATGTATAATTATTGATATTTTATATATATATATATATATATATATATATATATATATATATATATATATATATATATATATGTATGTATGTATGTATGTATGTATGTTTTGCTCATTTTAATATTTATAAATTGGCAACTCAAAATTTACCATCAATGGTTTTAAAATTTAAAATATATGGAAATTTTTTACTTTAATAATAATAATAGTAGAGAGATGAAGTGGGCAAATTCTTTAGTTATAAATACTGCCATTTGTTCTTTCTCCTCATGGGCTACCGTCGTAGCTAATGTCGTAACATCACTTCCCGTTGATCAGCGAAGATAAGCGGTATTGGTCGGATAGTAGTTGGATGGGAAACCGTCTACTCTGCGTCCAGACTATGTAGTGACCCGTGGTTCGTATCTCACGTAAAGCTTTAGGTCCCCTCCATCATATGAACTTAGATGTTGCGAAGGAGGTTAAACAATCATATCGTTACATTTTTTCTTCATCCTCATTTTTTATTTCCTTTCATGTACTGTGGATATCTTCACAAGTTCTATGTTAGTGAGACGACAAATATTTAAATGTTTGGATATTTCGACTATTTACTCTACAACTTCTGCCAAGTTTGAAGAAAGTTCGCACGGGGAGAGTGCAGGCTTGTATTGTTGAGGCATTACATTTTACATTTCATAGTCTTAACTTTACGGTGCTAAAATTCGGAGAGGCTAACTGTAAAGCGTAACGTAACTGCCGGAGAGGAGATATTGTGGGCACTTATGAGAAGCCTTCACACAGCATAAATGCCGTCTCGCTCCAAGGCAAATCACTAACAAAGCAACTGTGAAGATGTTCATAGTATGTGAACGAAACGTCAGTCGAAAAAGGAAAGCAAAAAGGACCAGAAAGAAGTCCCATTATTATTATTATTATTATTATTATTACAATTCACCTTAGATTTGTGCGGTAGGCAGTAAATTACCTTGTATGACTCCTAAATAATTTTAGTGTTGTTCACCTTATATTAGGTAAAACCCCTTTATTTTCCCCCTTTCTTCGCTTTGTATTTATACACTGTAAACAGTTCAGTATTTTCACCCGTGTCGGAGGAGAGGAAACAAGGAAACAAAAAATGAGATAAAGCTAAATTATAACGAGAAAATAGCGTAGAAAAGAAATGAGAAATGATAAAATCTATACACAAAGTCTGAGTGTCTTTGTGTCTATTATTCGTGTGTGCACGAGAGAGAGAGAGAGAGAGAGAGAGAGAGAGAGAGAGAGAGAGAGAGAGAGAGAGAGAGAGAGAGAGAGAGAGAGAGAGAGAGAGAGAGAGAGAGAGAGAGAGAGAGGAACCGTTATAAAAGGAAGCTGTGTTTGTTCTTCTTCATTCATTCAAATTCATTTAATTCACATTTGCATAGAGGTGATCGCCTTCTTTCAACACCGGTTGATAATGTATTAAAGCCTTTGTAAATGAAATAAACCACTTCACACGCACACACGTGTTCAGCTACCCTACAAAACCGCGACATTTTCACGCATTTTTTACATATTCAATACTGAATCGCGACATTTACCTAATCTAAAAATCTTAATAAATTTAACAAAACACAAACCTCATCTAACCTTAACTTAGCCTAACCTTAATTATATCCCTGTTTTCATGATAAAAGATAGCATTTATAAAGATGAATCGCCCCGACACTGCTAATGTCGTGATGCGCACTTTCGTGTCGCGATGGGCTCCACGTATCATCAAAATTGTCGTGATTCCGTAGGGAAAACAATAACACACACACACACATCTCAGAAGCTTTCTTCACAACAGTCTCATCCCGCTTTAACATTGCTATTCTTATCCACTATTTTAATTCCCACTTTGGTCCTCGTTAGGTTAGTTTAGGTTCGCTTTCTTTCGTAAGTTACTCTAAACCAGGAAGGAGTTTTCCTACTTACAGTATATAATTCTTACTTTGATCCTTCTCACTTTCAAACAGGTTAAGTATAGCGTCAAGTAGGATGTCATCCTTTACTCACATTTCATAATTTAAATTTAATAATTTGAAGAAACTTGCCTTATATTTAACGAAATTTTGCTTCCTTATTTCGGAATATATATATACAGGGCGTCCCAAAAAAATGTATACACTTTAAATACTTATAAAGGCAGTGTTTATTAAAATACATTTCATTTTCAAAATGTAATAGAATCTACAGACATTATTTAATTGTTTTGTCAACGCCTGTTTTCAAACTGACGTCCGTTCTGGTCCAGGCACTGCTGATAACGCGAAGCAATGGAATCGCAAACATCACGAAACATTTCGTTTGGTATTTGTGTGCATTCTCGTTCAATGGCTGCTCTCAATTCAGCGACTGTTGCAGGTTTTATAGCGTAGACTTTGTCTTTTAAGTATCCCCATAAAAAAAAGTCTAGTGGTGTGAGGTCTGGTGAACGCGGAGGGTATTCTACGAAACCCCTTCGTCCAATCCACATCCACATCGTGCCAAGTACCACTCGCAATACTCCACTCTTCGGTCCGGATCATCTTCATTAATAGCATGGACTAATCTTGGAATGTAACTTTTCCATTGAGAGCGCTTCAAAATGCGTTGGACAGACGATTCTGAAATTCCTACCTCACGACTCGCTTGCCGCACAGATTTTCTTGGACTTTGGTGATACGTTTCCAGTACTCTTTCTTGCTTGTGGGGCTTGTCGATGTCCGTGGTCTTCCGGAACGTCTTGTGGACATTCTGAACAGTTCCATCGGCTTCAAATTATCTCTAATTCGAGTGATGGTAAGTCGCGTTGGTGGATCTGTTTGAAACTCCCTCCTAAACTGTCTTTGCACTTCAACTGCGTTTTCACACTTCCAGTAGCATTTTAGAATGAATTTCCTTTGTTCAAAGCTTAGTCTGACTGCCATTATTAATTCTAATGGGTTTAACTTGGAAAGAAAGAAACATCAATTGAGCTATCAGCTGTTAAAGTGTGTATACATTTTTTGGGACGCCCTGTATATATATATATATATATATATATATCTATATATATATATATATATATATATATATATATATATATATATATATATATATATATATATCGGGATGGGACAATTCGACGTGGCCGACTCGATGCGACCCAACTCGATGTGGCCGACTCGATGTCAGGACAACTCGATGTCAAGCCAAGTCGATGCCAGGCCAAGTCGAAGCATATTGTGCTTCATTATCTTTTAAGGGTATTTTAAGAAGAAAAGTAAAGCATAAAAAATAATTAAGGCTAGGTAAGGTAGGGTTAGGTTAGTTTAGGTAGGTTAGGTTAGGTAGGTTAGGTAAGGTAATTATTGAACTCGGCCTCGGTCTTGGCTTCAGACTCGACTACAACACTGTTTGGCATCGACTTGACCTGGCATCGACTTGGCTTGACACCGAGTTGTCCTGACATCGAGTCGGCCACATCGAGTTGGGTCGCATCGAGTCGGCCACATCGAATCGTACCCAACCCATATATATATATATATATATATATATATATAAATAATTGAACTCAGAATGGTCCCCTGAGGTTTTTTCATGATACACACAGACCGTGCATGGAACGAGGAACTCTTCTGGGAAAATTAAATCCACTATAGTCCGAATAAGTAATGGTAAATGACAAACACTATAGTTTTTCTTTTCCATGATGTTAGCCCGACGTGGGCAACGGGTCACTCGCAAAGTGGCCCCAAAAATATAGCTTCCCTCATCAGCTATCTGAACCCCTAGATCCTGTCTCAAAGCTGGATCCTATCTGCTTTGCGGATAGCTGGTGAGGGAAGTTATATTTTTGGGTAAACAGTGGAGTGACAAACTTAACCTTCGTCAGAATGAACAATTCGGGCGGAAGCAAAACCAAGGTTAAGGTTATACTTGATCTATATTATAAGCTCTTAAGACCGCCTGCCTACAATTCTCTTTCGACAGCTTTATACATCAAGTTATGCGTAAACAATAATAATGGTGATAATAATAATAATAATAATAATAATAATAATAATAATAATCTCTTAATGACGTATCAATTGCATTTCCGTTACTGTGAAAATTAGTAAATACTGTATTTATTTTGATTTGCGTCGTCCTTGAGTGGGGTTGGGGGTTAGGGAGTGGAAATACCTATGTGGAAGCGCTGTGGTGGTAGTAGTAGCAGTAATAGTGTGTGCACATTTTTTTTTGGGGGGGGAACCCCCTCCGAAATGGGAAAGCTTATGTGACAGAGGGAACTCGCGGATTAGTATGGGATCTGAACTATCTACGGGTCCGTACATCATCTAAAGGCGGAGGATGGTCATCCAACCAACTACTAAACGGACCTAACGTCGCTTAACCTCGCTGATTTAACGGGAATCGATGTCGCAACGTGGTCACAGTGTATCAATATTTTCGAAAGAACTTTTGTTTCAATTGTTACAGAAGTATAGGGCCCTCTATTGTCTATACAATTAGAGGTGTTGGTCAAGCGGTCCTTGTCGTTATGTGGGTATTCGAGGGTAAGCCTAAGCGTTTTCATGTGCGTAAATACGTGCATGTAGGTTGTTTTTATATGAATGCAGTCATGTACAAAATGTAGAAGTTTTATATTAGACATTATAGAAAACCGGAATGTGTACTGTATAGATTACGTACTGTACTGTAATTTACTCAATGTACGTTCTTGTACCGCAGGTAATAAATTTATGATGATACTTTTATTACATCACTATTTTCGACGAGAATTTTGAAATGTAATTGAAGAGAGAGAGAGAGAGAGAGAATTTTTTAGCGCTCCCCCCCGCTCCCCTATTCATAAACTAGACTCGTTTTGGATAAGAGGTATTCGGATAGGGCCCAAGTGATGATGATTCTCTTTAACGATGTTATTTCTATGCCAAATGCGTCTGTATGAGCGTATACGCACTATAGGTATATACTCGTATATGTATACAATCGTGGGCATCCATGCCCGTACATATGTAGCAGCTCGTTTTAATAATACGATAATTTGTTCATTTACTAGCTGGAGTTTGCATATATATATATATATATATATACTGTATATATATATATATATATATATTATACACGTTAAATTTACACTAAATTTATACTCTCACGTCATCGTATACAGGGTGAGTCAAAAATTCCTACTGTTATTTTTCTTTTAGGCTTTACTGGCTCGTGTCTGGTTTAATTTTTGTATACTACACGCGGGAGAACTGATTCAACTTTCTCTCGCGGTCTGTGTTGGTGGTCCCCATTAGCTATTACTCGCTAGTAACCCGCAAGTTAAAAAAATGTAGGAACTTTGGACTAAGCCTGCGTAAATTTTGTACCAGCAGGCGAATGGTGAAGTGTTATTACCGCAAATAAATAAATGCAGGGTTCGATTTTATATAAAGCAATATTGATTTAAAGTCCATTTTCATTTCTAAATTTTATTTCCTGGTTATGCATTCACGAAAATATGTATAGCAAGAAGACAATCTGCTGCTTCACACACACACACACACATCTATACTTGAGCTACATATTATAAGCACTTAAGACTATCTGCATACAACTCGTGTGTATATATACACATAGCATTCCAATGAAGGTGCTTCTGAATAGGATATTGTATAGTTTTTCTCATGACCTCGCGCCTGCTGTGATGTGGTTTATTCCGTTGCGTTGGTCGGGAGACAAGATTGAAATTTATTTCGAGAATAACCTTGGTGAAAAGAAACAATTAAATTTCGTCAACTTTATAATAGTGATGAATAATCAGTTGTAAGTTTGTGGGATTCGATTCACCGCGTGTTCGGAAGGGAGCAAGCACGGTTCATTTGCTTCATACGCGTATTGGAACTGAATTCGTTTATTTGTGTTTTTGTGTTCGTGACATTTGCTCAGTAATATGGTTCCAGATTCGATGCTAACGACTAACTGTACATTCTGTCGACGTAAAATCACGCGTGACCTCAGTCGTCACGACCCGAGTCGTGAGTCGCGAGACGATCCTGTGTGCGGTCGGCTTTAATGTACAGTTAGTTGTTGGCATCAAAGCGTATGGAAAATGTACACGCGCAGCTTCGTATGATTACTTCCCATTTGGCGTCGAAAGTAGGGATGCTCGAGGTGCAATTCCAGATTCGGGAATAGTTTCCGGATTTGTGAAAGGTTAAAAACGGGGACGTAACGTAACTGCGTGGCCAAGGGGTATCTTCTGTGAGAAACCTAACTTAAAGTGGAGAATCCTTCATTGGGAATGATTGGATTTGAAAATTGGTTCCGTTAAGATTATCATTCGAGGACTTTTCTTTCTCGGACAAAGACTGGAACGGAAATGGCCGAGATTGGAAAAAGCCTCCCGTTCATCATATTAAAGAAACGTTATCTAAAAAAAATCTTAAATAGCCGTTAAGAATGGTCCGATTACTTGTCAAAATGAATTAAAAAAACTGTCGTTATGAAAGAGTTTTGTAGTTATTATGGCGACTGATTTGCTGCATGCTCGTAAAGCGTGAAGGTTCCAGGTTCGATCCTGGGGTGCAGTGTAAGCCGAATTCGAGACTGAACAACCACTTATAACTTTGGCCTTTTTCGATGTTGGGCAAGCAACGTTTTATGACATGGAAAAGCCAGTTTTGTATCCAGCGTACCGAAGCTCAGTGAGAAGTGCCTCCGTTTCCTTTATAAGCGAAGCGAAAATGCTGAAATCGGGGGTTCGAATCCCGGTGGTGCTGATAATAATAATAATAATAATAATCAGAAGTGAGCGCAGTGGGCCGCACTAGTTGGCCTGAGCGCCGTGCCAGTTTCTGGCCTTCGTTGATTATTTTATCAAAGCAGTTTTTTTTAAAGGCTAAATTGTTTATTAATATTACGTGTATATTGTAAATGCCATAAAATAATTACTATTCCATTCGTTTCTTTTCTTCATAAGTTTTTCGCATTATTTACAATTTGTATTGTAGATTTTTTGTTTTTATTTCTTTCGTTATTGAATTTCACAAGATTTTACGTAGGCTGGCTAAAAGACATTTCATTATTAACCAAGACATGAAACTTGTATATCGAATTTTATGGAACTTGTATACAGTATACTCGTAATTCTATAGTGTGTGTGTATATATATATATACAGGGCTTCCCAAAAAAATGTATACACACTTTAACAGCTGATAGCTCAATTGATGTTTCTTTCTTTCCAAGTTAAACCCATTAGAATTAATAATGGCAGTCAGACTAAGCTTTGAACAAAGGAAATTCATTCTAAAATGCTACTGGAAGTGTGAAAACGCAGTTGAAGTGCAAAGACAGTTTAGGAGGGAGTTTCAAACAGATCCACCAACGCGACTTACCATCACTCGAATTAGAGATAAGTTTGAAGCCGATGGAACTGTTCAGAATGTCCACAAGAAGCGTTCCGGAAGACCACGGACATCGACAAGCCCCACAAAGCAAGAAAGAGTACTGGAAACGTATCACCAAAGTCCAAGAAAATCTGTGCGGCAAGCGAGTCGTGAGGTAGGAATTTCAGAATCGTCTGTCCAACGCATTTTGAAGCGCTGTCAATGGAAAAGTTACATTCCAAGATTAGCCATGCTATTAATGAAGATGATGATGATCCGGACCGAAGAGTGGAGTATTGCGAGTGGTACTTGGCACGATGTGGATGTGGATTGGACGAAGGGGTTTCGTAGAATACCCTCCGCGTTCACCAGACCTCACACCACTAGACTTTTTTTTATGGGGATACTTAAAAGACAAAGTCTACGCTATAAAACCTGCAACAGTCGCTGAATTGAGAGCAGCCATTGAACGAGAATGCACACAAATACCAAACGAAATGTTTCGTGATGTTTGCGATTCCATTGCTTCGCGTTATCAGCAGTGCCTGGACCAGAACGGACGTCAGTTTGAAAACAGGCGTTGACAAAACAATTAAATAATGTCTGTAGATTCTATTACATTTTGAAAATGAAATGTATTTTAATAAACACTGCCTTTATAATTATTTAAAGTGTGTATACATTTTTTTGGGACGCCCTGTATATATATATGTGTGTGTAGTATGTAAACCTCGGAGAAACGTCTATAATTAAAAAGTAAAATTCTTAACATAGTTATCGTACAATCTTTTGACAAACGATTATACATAAGATTCCCTCTTTTTATGAAATAAACAATGAGACATTCTTAGAACAAGCAAGTGTGACTTGAGGAAAAGGCAATGTACCTTTTCTAAAGGAAGTGTTGCTGTTAACATTTTGACATAGGAGGGTGCTAACGAGTTTTGATCCCTCGGGAAACGTTTGGCCTGCGGCAAACCTTGAACAAAATTGAAATATGTCGTGTTTCGGAAGTATATATATATATATATATATGTGTGTGTGTGTGTGTGTGTGTGTGTGTGTGGTGTACGTAGAGGTGTTCTGTAAATGTTGTGAATTTCTGTACATACATAAAAGACTAATTTACTCTTTACCTAAAAAATAGTCGATAATTACAGAAAATCAGATATGCCATATTCTTCTGACCCTCCTTTCGTTATGTTAAGTAAGGTCACGTCAAGTTAGGTTACGTTAAGTTATACAGGGTGTCCCATATGTCCGGTCTCATATGAAAATATATTTTAAATTAAATTTACCAAAGTATTACATTAGAACTAAAACAAATGTTCAAACTGATGTCTTGTTTTGGGACCTTTTTTTTGTTGCATGTTTTTGTCTAACACGCAATGGCTATTATGGAAGCGAGTTACACTCGTGATGAAAAGGCCTCCGCCTCCGCCTTTTCCTCACGAGTGTAACTCGCTTCCATATTAGCCATTACGCGTTATTCTACCCGCAACAGAAAAAAAGGTCCCAAAACAAGAGATCAATTTGAACATTTGTTTTAGTTCTAATGTATTACTTTGGTAAATTTAATTTAAAATATATTTCCCTATGAGACCGGACTTATGGGACACCCTGTAGCTTACAACGAATCCAAAATGTAGTACTGTCCGATTCCGCAAGCGTTGATAATTTTTTTTTTTTTTTTTTTAAATTTTCTTTGCGAATTTCAGTATAAAGAAATTGTGCAATATACGTATGTAGTGTTCGGTCTTCATCCTTTGCTTTCTCTCTCTTTTTTTCTACTTGTTTTAATCATTTTTAATAAGTAAATATAGTTCTTGTATACATTAAAACAAGTTTCGTGTCTACTATTTTGGATTCTCTAATTTATTGACGCTCGGAGGAGGAGTCGAACGAGCTGGTTAAATCATGAATCATCCGTTAACTCGCATTCATTTTTAGAATTGTTTACGAGTTTTGTTTAGACGAATTCGGGTGTATATATATATATATATATGGGCTCGTAATGAGTAATTTATTTAAGTTTACGAGTAGTATGGGAGCAATCATGAATTAGTGAAAATGTCAAAATGGGTAAACTATATTTAGTTCAAAGGTTATTTATTGGTGTGAATTCTTTTATTTTTAATGTTTAAACACTGTATTTTGCGTTGCGCAAAATATACTAATATATATATATATATATATATATATATATATATATACACACACCGAGTGTCCCAAAAGTCAGTTTACCGAAGAAAATGTCCTCCTAAGGTGAGTTTACTACAAAGAAAAAAACTTGTTTCATAAATATATTTACAAAACATAAGAAAACAAAGAAAAAAAAATTCTGAAACCTATTTACAAAACATGAGAATAGTTCTGGTTACAATAACTGTTCAAAATGTCGTCCATGTTGTTCGATGCACATCTTGTATCTGTCAACGGTTGACCGGCAAATTGCTTTACATAGTTCCTTATCATTGCTTAAGAGCTGGAATTCTTCACAAATGTAGTCTTTAGGGTCCTGATGACATGCTGGCTTTTTGCTGTAAAAAAAAATTGTCATAATATTTAGAATAATGATCAGGAGAAAACATTTTCCTCGGTAAACTGACTTTTGGGACACCTTGTATATATATATCATATATACAGTATATGCGATGAATTTCACAATTAAACACGTTAAATGAATGAATGATGCAACACAAGGAAAAAGAAAAATGATTCCAAGGCCTTTCGTATATTTACGAGTACACCTCGTCAGGGAATTCCCTGACGAGGTGTACTTCCGAATACACAAAAGGCCTTGGAATCATTTTTCTTTTTCCTCGTGGGTTTGCATTTTATATATATATATTATGGCGAATTTTGCATGTACAGACCAATGTGTCTTATTTTAGGCATATACTCAGATAGCAAGCATGACATCAATTGCCTGAGGCCGGTATTTAGGATATACCAAATACCAGCCTCGGACCAATGGATGCCTACTATCTGGGTATAAAGTGAAAAGATTACTTTCCACCCAATGTTAATGTCATACCCATTCGCAGTCCACAATTAAAAATATCCAAAATTAAAAATTCAGATTTGAGGAAAGACTCTTCATTTGGATGAGGATGGCAGCTGGCTAGTATTTTCTTACATAACTGAACTTAACCTAACTTAGCCTAACCTAACTTAACCTAACTTAGCCTAACCTAACTTAACCTAACTTGTACCGAAGTGGGAAAGCGATGGATGAGGATAAGAATGGGAGTGGGAATGTAGATCGATTAATTTCTTTCCCTCTTGGGCGCGGAATGAGATGGGAATGACATTGAAGTGGATAATATCGCTGAAAAATTTGGTAGCTGATTTAAGTCATGCAGAAATAGTCCTAATATAATGTAGTTGTTGGATCCCGCAGGAAACTATAAGAACCACCATCAAAGTTTTATCTTTGATGATTCACAATTTCCTGGTATGGCACATTTCCTTGACAAAACTATTTAATAGCTCTCGGTAATGAAGCAAAAATGTATAATTATTATTTGATCAAAAGGAAGTATTGCTTATATATATATATATATATATATATATAACAAAAAGGTTTAACACTTAGATAACATTGGAATACCTTTTTTTCATGTAATATTTCTATACACATAAGATTTGTTTTTATGTGAAATTTGTCATATACAGTATTTCCAATATATGGTTGAGTGCTCTGATTATATATATATATACAAAGAATGTATTTTTTATGGTATGTGTAAATTTAATATTTGTAATATATATATAATATATATATATATATATATATATACACACACACAGTATATATATTACAACACAAGTTAGTATTGGTATATATGTTTTTAAATGAAATTGTTTCCTATAATCGAGAAAGTGTTTTCTGATTCAGAAATGAAACATTTTGTTTATCTGATTGCGTGATTCCAAAGCGGCTGACTCATATTGGACCTTCCTTGGTGCCAAAGCGACTCATTTGAGTTAATTAGGACCTTGTTTAGTGCCAAAGTGAAGCGTATGAAACCTTGTTTAGTGCCAAAGTGAAGCGTATGAAACCTTGTTTAGTGTCAAAGTGAAGCGTATGAAACCTTGTTTAGTGCCAAAGAGACTCATTTTGGATCTTGTTTTCCTTTTCAGCCGATGATTGCAGGAACAGCATGCTGATCACGATCTCGGACGACATGGCCACTCGACGGGGACCTTCCAAATACCCCGCCCCAACTCCCTCCCAAGTGGTCGAAAGAAGACTTAGGATCCTGCGACTACAGCGGCCCCTCAGCGGCTCTTACGGGTTCCATCTGAGAGGGGGCAGGGAACATGGCACTGGATTCTTTATTTCCCACGTGGAACCTGGCACCGAGGCCTTCGCTCAAGGACTGAGGGTACGTACGTGTAGGATCTCCTCCTTCGCGCCATTCGGTCGAGTCATTTCCTACTTTCTATGAAGACCCGATCCCAGAATTCCTTGAAAGGTTCCTCGTATAATTATGGTACAAAGGGGAAGAGCTTCGCTCGCCCTCCGTCGTTCGCAAAGGTTACGAACGTGCTCCTGCGGTATTTCGAAGGGGAATTGTTTCAAACGTTTTACACGATGTTCACACAATGGATATACGCCCATAAAATAAAGGTTCACATGAAGGTAACAAATGCTGTCCATGGGTTGTATCACCTCGTGACCAAGTTAGATTCAGGATATACTGTGTATATATATACATATATTAGGTCATCCCATAAGTAATGCGGCATTTTTAATTTTTTTTTTCCCCCATTTTTATCATTATTTTATGGATAGAAATCAAACAACTCTTTGAAGTTATTTATATTTAAATATAAATAACTTCAAAGAGTTGTTTGATTTCTATCCATAAATAATGCTAAAAATGGAAAAAAAAAAATTAAAAAATGCCGCATTACTTATGGGATGACCTAATATATATATATATATATATATATATATATATATATATATATATATATATATATATATATATGGTGTCCAAAAAGTCTGTACGTTACATTACGTTACATTAGATAATTAATTACATTAGCGTCATTTGAAGTAAATGGGGAATATATATATATATATATATAATATATATATATATATTATATATATGAAAGTGTGAGATGTTATTTCCCGTGAGAAAATAAATAATTTTATTATTTCACAGTTTATACTACAATTTATGTAAGCTTACAAATTAATAAAATTGAAACGAAGCGTACCAGACTTAATTAAAGTCCAATAACGAGCTTTATATAAGAAACTGAAATTTCAAATACTTTTTTACCAATTGGTTAAGGGTGAATATATGTTACTAATTTCATTGAGGTTAGAAGTTAGAAGTTAAGAAGTTTTTGAATGTTGTGTAGCTAGTATAGAAATGTAGAAGTGTTAAATATTCACTAGTTCCAGTATATATATATATATATATATAAAGTTAGAAATCCCAATTAAAAGTAAAGAAAATTAAAAGACTAAAAGGATCACATGAAGATCAGGGCCCCCAGCCTTCTTTAGTTAGCCTTATAAGGCTAATTAACGAAAATATCACGACCTAACCTAACCAATCATCAGGTCAACTGTACGCCCTTGACGATTGGTTAGGTTAGATCGTGATATTTTTGTTAGTTAGCCTTATAAAGCTAACTAAAGAAGACTGGGGGGCCCTGACCTTCAGGTGATCCGACTAAAATTACGAAGCTTTTCGAGGAGCTAAACTCCTCTTCCTTCTGGTAAGAAGACTAAACGGAATTAAAGTCGCAGGGAAAGAACAGCCCATGAACCTCATACATCTGGCAGTGGGAAATTGTGTAAAAAAGATTTGAAAAGTTTATCTCGGGTTAAAATTTGACTTAAAGGAGGATCAATTTAAAGGTTATCTCTATCATTATTGAAGTTATCGATATTTTCAATTAAGAAAGATTCGGTGAATTTCCTCTTACTAGTATTTATGTCCTTTATATGTAGATGAAGAGCCGAGTTGTTAATATCAATTGGATTATCAGAATTAATCCTATGTTGATACGAAGCTGAGCTGGGGTCGCCGATTTTGACTTTATTTATGTTTATAGTTTCCGTTAGCAAAATTATTAGTTTCCCAAATATAAACTTCATAACAGTTTCCGCATCGAACTTTATAAACTCCGGCATTATCTGAGGTAAACCCGAGTTTGTCTTTGCGAAGGTAATTTCTGGTAATACAGTTTCTCTCGGTAACTAAACTTATAGAATTACTCGAGTATTCTTTTTTCATATTGCATTCGGTTGGTAAAACTAAAGTACTTTTTTGTTCTCAGCAAGTTCGTGGAGCAATTACTAAAAAATTTCTTCTTGTTGAGTTTAAAAGCCTGAGGGTAATCTAATTTAGTAAAAGAGTCTTGAATAAAATTAACCTCGTTATCTATAAACTGAGGACTACATATCCTGAAGGCGTGAAGCCAATTAAAACGCATCTCTTTATAGAAACAATGAGAGGAAAACCACTGCACACAATATGCATTTGAATGCGTATTTTTCTGAGGCCTTTGAATAAAGGTTTATTTTGAACTGAGCGAATAACCGAAATATCGAGAAAGAGAACTTGTGAATTTTCTTCTTCTTCGTGTAAATGTAATCGATGGTAAAATGTCATTGAATTTCTTTAAAATCGAATGAGGATCTAAATTGTTTTGCGAGACAACAAATACATCATCCACGTAGAAATACCAAACGACTGAAGAGTCAATTATACTGAGAAGAAATTTACGCTCAAAAAGCTCCATAAATAAGTTACTCAAACTGGCGGAAGCGGGAGAACCCATACTAAGGCCTTCTTTTTGTCTATAAAAAAAGAGCCATCAAATGAAAATTACGCGTGTCCTTTGCTTTTAATTGGGATTTTTAACTTATACCCGGGGCCGTTTCTAGCCATTAGGGGGCCCTAAGCAGTATACCCATTTGAGGCCCCACCCCTCCATCCACCAACTCACGCCTTACTACATCACCTCAGCACACACATACATAAAATGGCTGTGTTAATAAAAAACAGTTATGAAACAATTTTAATGAAACATTTATGTCCAAAACAACAAATATGTACTTTCAGAAGACAAACTGAAAAAAATACTCTTCATGAAATTCCTGAAAATTAGCTTATACATTATTTAGAATAAATGACACAGAACTATGTATAAAAAAATAATGCAATTATCAACTACCAAACAATTACTAACTCTACGATACAATCGTGTAATAGCTAACAGTTATACAAAACAGTTTGTATCTTCAAAATTTTTGCCTCCTAGATTTTTTCTGGGCGAAATCATCAATAACATCATCATATGAAATCTCCCTGCCAACGTCCTGGTTGATGCTTATGATGCCAAGGCCACTGAGGCGATCCTGCCCCATTGATGATCTGAGGTAGTTCTTGATTAGCTTCATCTTAGAGAAGCTCCTCTCGGCTGACGCTACTGTCACAGGTAGAGTGCAGTCAATTCTTAGTGCAACCCAGAAATTGGGGTATAGTTCCTCCAGTTTCATGTTGTGTGAAGGTAAAGTCGGCAAGTTCTTAATTTCGAGGGCCAGTTCTCTTCCATCAATGTCAGGGTCAGCTCCAGAGCTCAGTATCTTAGAGAGCTTTTCACACTTGCAGGACAAGTCTTCCTTGTTCATTGTGGTGAAGTTTAGGAGAACCCCAAATATGTCCCTCATCATCTAATGTTTTGAATCTCTCATTTATTGGCCCGATGGCACAATCCACCACCACATTGAAAAATTTGACTTCCAGCCTCTTTAAGGCTTCTGTAAATGGTTCGTCAGGAGCTTCATAAGCAAAGTGCTTTTTTGTAGATCTGAGCCTCTTCTCCTTCAGCACAGCCTCCACATTCATTTCCTCACATATGTCCCTAGCTACGACTTGTGCTGCAACAAAACCTGTTTCTGTAGCTGGTGAGTGAGTCTTTTGTTTTTGTGAGGAGGTTGACTGCCACATCAAACTGAATTGTAGGAGATTGCAGAAGTTTGCTCACATGGTTAACTGCATGAAGAATGTCATACCATACTACTGTGCAAATCTGAAAGCGATAAGACCCTACCTCCTCTGCAAGTGCTTGTGCTTCAGTCCTGGCTATGGCATCTGTGGCATTGTTTCTGACTTCCAACAGGGCCTCTCTGATGTTGTGGCTCTGGTATCGCACAGCCTCAATGCTCTTAAGCCGGCTCTCCCACCTGGTTTCACTCCAAGACTTGAGTGTTATGTTCACGTGCTTCTTTAGGATTGTCCATCTCTGTGTAGCTGCTACAAAAAGGTTGTACAATTTTTGTACGTTGCCAAAGAAGCTGATGGCATCTGTGGAAGCTTTAGCTGCATCAGCCACTACAAGATTCAGAGTGTGAGCCCCACATGGAACATAGAGTGCACGACAGTTCTTCTCTAATAACCTTGCCTGAACACCTTTGTTCTTGCCCTTCATGTTTGCTCCGTTGTCATATGACTGTCCTCTGCAGTCATCAAAGTGAATATTCAGTTCATCTAGTCTCTTCAGAATCAGAACTGATAAACCCAGGCCTGTACTTTCTGAAGCCTCAAGAAAGCCCAAGAAGTATTCTTTTATTTCTGGTACTTCACCCATTTTAACAGTTCTGATAATAATTGACATCTGTTCTTGGTAGCTTATGTCTGGAGTGCAGTCTAAAATGAGCGAGTAATATTTAGCTTGTTTTATTTCTGCAACAATGGCATCCAAGATCTTCCCACTAATGGACCCAATGAGCTCATTTTGAATGATGTTTCCTAGGTAACTTGAATGACTATATTGGCCACTTTCGACTCTGCTGATGTGTTGTTTCATCACTGGATTAAATATGGCAAGCAGCTCAACCTCCTTCAAGAAGTTGCCATTGTCTCGATTGTACAATGTAGAGGAAAACCCCCTGAAAGCAAGGTTTTTCTCTGCCAGTGATTGGATTATACTTACAAGACGTGTGAGAACATCTCGCCAGCATCTTCGCTCTACCTCCATTAATGACATTTCAGTTTGGTCAATGGTCCTCCCAGTTTTTAGCCGCAGTTCCAGATCCTTCCATGTTGCCATGTTATCTGCATGTTCTGAACTATTTTCATGGCCTTTCAGAAGCGAACCAACGTTTATCCAGTCTGAAAGTCCATCCGTAATTAGTTTGTACGACTTCCTTGAAAACACCTTGCAGCAGAAGCAATAAAGAGCATCATTCCTTCTAGAGTACATCAGCCAGCTTCTCTTTATTTTTTCCCCATTAATTAATGTTCTGTACATGTAATGGTGATGAAAGCTTCTACTGTCCTCTCTTTTAGGGAATGTGAAATCTGGACTGATTTGAAATGGTCCTCGAGACACCAATCTGTCTTCAAGGCATCTGACAGGACAACTGGCCAGGCATACGGATCAAGCGATGGAACAGATCTTGGTTCTTATTGCTCAGTAGAAATGCCTGTGTGTGGTGTTTGAAGCTGAACAGAAGATGAGCCAATTGTTGGTTCATCAGGCTCTACTTCTACTAGTGTTTGAGGTTGCATAGAGGATGGTCCTGCTGTTGGCTCATGATGCTCATCAGGCTTTGCTGAGGGTGGCTTTTCCAAATATTTTAGTAGTGCTCCTGAGAAGAACATAACATTACATATTCTGTTAGATTTTGCTAAAATACTCCTTCTTATCTTGTTTGATAAATAATTGATCTGTGTGAACAGAATTTGAGGTGATGTGATCCATTAAATTTCACATTTCGAAATATTATAAATATTACAGAGACTAGCTTACTCTACACGATTCCTGAGCACTTGCCTAGCTTGATGGTCTACCTAACCTAGTCGCCTGAACTGTAATCATAAGAATATACAAGTGGCACATCTCACCTGTGCTACTGGAAAGCTTCTCCTCCTCTATTTTCTTCTTTTTCCGTTTTTCAGCTCCTGATGGAAAATGTCGTTTCATTTTTCAAGATGCACGAAGTCACATCTAGTTAACCACAACTAATCTGCTAAATAATAATAATCATGATAATAATGATGATGATGATGATGATAATAATGTTTCACAATACTAGAAAAATTAAGCATTTAGGAAAGTATAAGCATATAGTAAGAATAAAGTTAAATAATATAGAAATAAGATCTCACAATAGTTATTTACACATAACGACCAAAACGTTTCGTTTTTCTCCGTTTTATCACATTTGTCTCATACAAAAACTTTAATTAATACGACAATAATAATAATAATAATAATATTAATAATAACTTCAGGTATATTCCTATTCTTGCCCACTGAGCTATGTCCTGGGAGCTTGTCTAGGGGCCCCCTAGTAGCAGCGGAGCCCTAAACGGCCGCTTAGTCTGCTTATGCCAGGAAACGGCCGTGCTTATACCCAGATGTTCATCCTTCTACACAATAAAAAAAATTAGTTGGTAGATAAATGGGTACCCTGTGTAGCCTAGTGGTTAATACGATGGGCTGCTGGTGGGACGTGGTTCGGATTCCACGTTAAACTGTAGGTCTAAGGTGGAGTGACAAGCTTGGCCTTCGTCAGAATGAACAGTTCGGGCAGAAGCAAAACCAAGGTAACCAAGGTGTATATATATATATATATATATATATATGTGTGTATACACACACACACACACACACACACACACAGTTATACACAGTGTATATATATATATAATTTATATTAACGCAGTAATGTTAAATGTCTAAGTATTATATACCGTTCTAAAATGTTTTTAACGCACTGTAGATTCCTGCATGTACCATGACTTAAAACTTTCTATTTTTCTTGACGAACAGTATTTTCAAAAGGATTGGAATCAAGGGAGGTTTTCTAGTGGTGCAATGAATCACAAAAGTTTTTTTTGTTTTTCAATTTTGTATTTAAAAACTGTGCTGAAAGTTTATATATATATATATATATATATATATATATATATATATATATATATATATATATATGAGGCGTCGCGAACAGGAGGATGAAACCCGCTACATTGACAATTTTGCAATTTTTCTACGAATGAATAGTTCAACCTTTCCCCCTATCTACAGACAACTTGGTATAGCCAAATATCCCCCTCGTACCCTCAAAATGTGGTTATTTTCAATGTGTTTATTTGCGCTATCTGTCCCTCGTACACAATGGTCATAAAGTTTAAACGCGTCTATCTCAAAACTGGTTTGGCGAGTTCGCCCCTCGTACTCGCGACGCCTCATACCTCGTTAACCTCGTTGATGTTCCGTGTGTTGGTCTCTCTTCACCCGAAGGTTATGCTGGTGGCTCCGCCTCTAGGCCTGGTTTGGTGGAGGAGCGAGTTGCTTTCTTGCGCTCTCCACCGTACATAGCCACGTACACCCGGCTCCTCTGGTACCGTCCTGAGCCAAGCATCTAGACTTGTCCTTCAAATTTGACCCCTGTAACGTTTCTGAGGTCCTTTGTAAGCTGGTTAAAAAGTCTTGGCCCCCTGACAGCCAAGCTATTTTCCTTCAGTGTTGAAGAGGTCCCTTGTCGGGCCTTTAATTTGGGAACATTACACATACTGCCTTTCCTGTTTTCCAGTGTTGTTTGAATGGTAATTAGGTTTAGTTTCAGGTTTGGTACAAGTTTTTCGATCATTTTCCATATGTAGATTATGGTGTACCTCTCTCTTCTTCTTTCCAGGGAGTACAGATTTAGATTACGTAGTCTTTCCCAGTAGTTGAGTTCTTTGCAGCCATAAGTCTTTGCTGTGAAATGTCTCTGAGTTTCTTCTAGTCTATTAGTTTCTTCCTTTTTATACGGGGACCTGTCGTGAATGCTCTTTATTCATTCTTATAATTTCCTTATTTGCTTTACTTCCTACTCCTTATTCAATTTCTCTTCTATCATTAATCATTATCTTTACATTCTTTTCGTTATAAATTTTATAAAATGCGTTGGTAGGTAACCGAGTGAACGGAAAACCGTTATGGATTGAACCGGCATGGGAGAAGGGGGTGTTTTAATTACACTCTGATTAACATTTTACTAACTTTTATTTATGCCGAAACCACTTAGTTAAACGGGGTAGTGCGAGTGGGAGGGAATTTACGTTTACATACTTAAGCCGAGAGAGACACGAAAGAATAGTTTAAATTTACGACTACATCGTCACACGCAAAACGCCCTACTCAGCTCACTGCTGTCCAATGACTGCCCATTTTTGGGCATCTTTGTCTCTCTAGCCTTCAGGCTTGCCAACTATTCCAATTTTATACAATTTTGACATTTATTATTAAACATTATAATCTTTATTAGAGAAACATTATTAATATTCTTAATTTAGACATTACTACACTCGCATCACTCCCTTGAAAATAAGTTTTACACTAGGAAAACTTATTAATATCGTTTAACAAATTTATTTATTTATTCAACAAAGTTATTAATTTTGCAATTTTTTTTTTCCTTCAACAAAATTCAAGTTAGAGATAGACAAGAAATCATTAGAATGACAAATTCCACACATCAGATATTTGGACAGACTAATTATTTTGTATCATTTTATAAAAATCGAAAACAAACTTTATAATTTTCACAACATTTGCATAAAATAACATTTCACACTAATAATCAAATTTACAACCTGTAATGAATCTATAACGTGCCACAAAAATAACGGACAATTTTCTTAACATTGGTTACACAAATTTCAAGTTCACAATCTATTCCAGCGATTCTTCATCAAAGATCGCTTTACATTTGAAACAATTATTTATACAGTTACATAGGTACTATTAGGGCAACCTAGAAAATATAAGAAAACGTTTATATAAAATACTGACCAGAGCGCACATTACTATTTCACGAAAAACACAACAAATATGGGCAATAATCGCACCCTTTCACTTATAATTTCATTACTTAATAATCAGTACATTAATAGCTGGACGTTGTTTAGATCACAATCCGCACGCTGACAACGGACTTCAATTTTCAATCGCAGCTCCTGCTCACTTCGCTGGAATGCAAGGGATTGCATCACCATGTAACAGGTTAGCACGCTTTAGGTTGGTTCCGCTCTCTCTCTCCAAATGGAGAAAAAAAACAAGAGAGACGTCCAATTCTAAAAGGATCAGGGGGGGGGGGATATCTGAAAGTGGGACCACGCACCGGAATTGGACGGAATTTGCAATTCTAGAAGTCGACGAATCAACTCGCCTGTCTCATCTCAACTTTTGTCGGTGAACGCTGCTCTTCCTACGTCTAGCTGAGAGGCTCTCTCACTGGCAATAATCAAACGATCACCTCGCCGTAGGCCGTTTCCCAACGAACCTACTGTATGTCTGTATGGACAGTAAAGCCTTAGACACTCGTTCAAGCTCTCGTGGCTTGCCTACCGAGCGCTAAAACACATATTTAGCGAAGCATCGAGCAGCGTGACCGACTACTGCCCGAAAAATACGAGTAGACCATCGAAACTGTCCTGTGCCAAGTCCCTGCACATTCGGTTTCTGTTCTCTTCTCTTCTGAAACTGTCCTGCGCCAAGTCCCTGCGCATTCGGTTTCAGTTTCTCTTCTCTCTCTCTGTCTCTTCGGAAACTGTCCTGCGCCAAGTCCCTGCACATTCTGTTTCCTTCGCTGTCTCTTCTCTACTCATCTCTTCTCTTCTCATCGGTGATCGATCACCTATCGGGTCGACTAAACTCACTGAATGGAATTTGGATCCAACTTAGCTGCCTCCAAATCGAGCCTCTTGAAATTTTGAAAATAAAATTATTCGAAACGTTTATACTGCTACTGATTAATTATCATTTCATATTTAATTTACCAAATTTTCTCGACAGTTCACTTCGAAACAATAACTACAAATTTGCTCTGGCAAAATTCACGGAAAAAAAACTATTACAAATTTTACAGAATTCACAAAATTTTAATCACAGCCCAGCTACCAATAAGGTCACTCATGGCAGCTACATCGGAGAAGATAAAAAAATTATAAAACGCAACGAAACAAAACTGTACAGTAGAAATATAAAAGCGCCCATACATAGTAACCATTATTATAATTTAATAAATATTATTATTCAAACTACCTTCAGAAATCACATCGATACATTCAAATACAAAAGACAAAAATGAGCCCCAGAATCTTCATGTAATCAATTCTCTGAAAATCACAAACCCTCTTACACTTTGGGGGGAGCACACTAAAGACGCCACAAAAACGTTACTGGCCATCTAAGAAGGCTCCATTTCCGGGTGAATACTCGAGTCAATGTTTCATCTGCATTAGTAAACCCGACTGAAGTTTTAAACAATAACAATTTTCCAAAACAGCTATTAAAAAATTTAAAAAAATTAAATATTACTACCGAAAATTATTTTAATACATTAATTCCAACTTGAAAAGCTAAATTTCATAGGAATCACACTCGCAATTCACAAATTACATCTGAGAGACAACTCTCTCCTGCAACACAAAACCCAGTATGGTTTGTAAATTACAACAATCCCAGTAATTTATCGTTTCCAAGTGAAATTACAAATTTTCATCGTTATTCTAAATAAGAACAGATTTTATGAACCCAGAAATACACTCAACCTACTATGTAAACAAAAAAAAATTAAAACAGATCATTGTATAATGAAGTGTTCGCTCTGTGTTGGAAGCGAGCCTCTATAAAAATATTTTTAACCGAATGAAACTGCATTACATTCTGACATAATTTTGTAATATTTTCTATGCAAACGCGCGAATGAAATTTTTTTTAATTTTTAATACCCAAAATAAAACGTTAAACAAAAAAAAAAAAACACACTCCCTAACACAATAAAATTTCATTTCAGAATAAAAAAAATTTAAACAGCCCTAACCATACAAAATATCACTGGGAATTGTCTTGAAAATTAAACAGAAAAAAATAGACAACAAAAACAGCCTACCTACAAAAATTAATGAGTATATAAATATATATAATTAAATATATAATTAATATATAAGTATAAGTTAATATATAAGTATATAAATAATGAGTATATAAAAAAAACAAAAAACATTAATTTATCGAAAATTTTTACGGAAACAATTTCTTTATTTCATTTAACAAATTTTGCTTATTTTGAAGTCTCACACAATTTATATACGGCAACATATAATCTTACAGCGTCCGAATCTGACCAAGTATGAATTAGTATCTTTAAGATTATTTTCCGACTGTCACTTTAAAATTAACTTAACCTATATAGCGAAGCGAACCTTAAAATTATGCACAGTTGATGTTAATGTGTCGGCCTTGCCCTAAAAGCTCGTAAATTTAAATTAATTAAGCCTACCATTATGTACATCCCGTCAAAGAATAATCTCAAAACTACTAATAAATTCTGGAAAATTTTGTTATTCGCTTATTGAATCTCTTCTACAGTAATGCTCTAATATATATATATATATATATATATATATATATATATATATATATATATATATATATATATGACCTAGAAATGCGTTACAATTTTACGCACAACTTTTTAAAATTTTACCGCATAAAAAATGCATGACACAATCTGTTTAAACAACTAAAATAAATTAATTCTAAAAAATTGTGTAAAATTTATTTACTAATCATTATTATTATTATTTTTATCACCATTATTACTAATTCAGAAAATGTAAACACAAAAAGGTAGGCTGTAGATAGGTAATAAAAGCGGAAGGCAAGAGAAAAAAAGTAACTAGTCACCAGGCAGCACGATCAATTTTGAACGAAACGACGAAATCTAAAGAATTCAACGCGAAGAAATATGAAACAAACGACTCTCGAATTTAATTTCAGACAAAAATTGAGTCGCCAGAGTCCGACTCCATGAAAGTGCAAATGTGAGTCGAAACGGTTTTAAAATAGTCGTCGAGCTCCAACGAAAAGAGAACAAAAAACCAAAATTTTGAACGCGCGCGAAAATTTCGAAGCGCCGCTCCTATGAAAAGAATTTGTAAAATGATGGGCGCCATTTTGAATTACATTTACAATGAATTGTTAAAGAATGGAAAATGAAGTTTACTTGCAAACGGGGTACACTTTGTATCTTGCTATTTAAATAATCGAAATAGAATAGATATAAATTTTATAACTACTATAAAACGGTTAACAATGTAATATAGCCAAAACATAAGGCGAGTACAGAAGACGTGGGGATGCCCGTATTTGAATAGGGCCACCGCTTGCCACCAAAATGTCGTGAATGCTCTTTATTCATTCTTATATTTTCCTTATTTACTTTACTTTCTACTCTTTATTAAATTTCTCTTCTATCATTAATCATTATCTTTACACTCTTTTCGTTATAAATTTTATAAAATGCGTTGGTAGGTGACCGAGTGAACGGAAAACCGTTATGGATTGAACCGGCATGGGAAAGGGGGGGGGAGTAATTACACTGATTAACATTTTACTAACTTTTATTTATGCCGAAACCACTTAGTTAAACGGGGTAATGCGAGTGGGAGGGAATTTACGTTTACATACTTAAGCCGAGAGAGACACGAAAGAATAGTTTAAATTTACGACTACATCGTCACACGCAAAACACCCTACTCAGCTCACTGCTGTCCAATGACTGCCCATTTTTGGGCATCTTTGTCTCTCTAGCCTTCAGGCTTGCCAACTATTCCAATTTCATACAATTTTGACATTTATTATTAAACATCGATACATGAATGCTTGTATTTGAAACGTTAGCAATTTGTACCTTCAGTCCTTAAAGGGTTAAACAAATATTATTAATATTCTTAATTTAGACATTACTACAGACCTTCAAGACAGCAGTATTCAAGTTTTGGTATAATCACTGTTCTCAGCAGGGGAATCATTATTGTCCTGTCCCTTCTTTTGAATTTTGAACGTTCTTAGTACCTGTTCCGCAACTCTTTTTGCTTTATTTATCACTATCTGATTTTGTTTCGAATTTCGCATCATCGGTCATTATTACCTCGAGATTGATCGCTTTCGTGCTTCTCTGAATTTCCTGCCTCTCTGGAGCATAATATGCAGTCTAAGTTCCTCATTTCTATCATATCTCAAGAGCTGAAATTTCACGGTGTTAAGTGACATGTTGTCTTCTGACCATTTGTATGTTTTGTTCGTGTCCCTCTGCAAGGCCTTCACTTCATTTACATCGCTGATTTTTCTGCTGATCTTTGTATCGTCTGCAAAGGATGTTACTATACTGTTGCTGTTTACTCTGCTGTCTATGTCTGTTAGCATGATAATGAACAGGAGTGGGGACAGTACTGTCCCCTCTGGTACTGAGCTGCGTACTTCCGATTCTGATGATGATATACCTTGAATTTTGACGACCTGTAGACGTTCTCTGAGGAAGTTGTAGATCCATTTTCCCAATTTGCCTGTTATTCCCATATATTTCATTTTATGTGCTAATATACCGTAATCACATTTGTCGAAAGCTTTAGCAAAATCCGTGTATATGACATCGCAGTTGTCATTGCCTTCAAGTGCATCTAGGATATTGTTGTAGTGTTCTATTAGTTGTGATAGGCATGATCTACCTGATCGAAATCCATGCTGTTTAATCAATAATGCGTTCCACTTGTCCGGACCTGCAGCTGAATGTGGTTTCATTTGTCCTATAGCTCCCGCTACATCTTCTCGGGTAAAATCAAAGTCTGTTATACATTCCTTGCAATTTCCCTTCAAATGATGCATTTATGTCAGGTATCGCTTTGTCGCTTTTTGGGATACTGAAAACTGATTCATACTGGGCTCTCAATGTTCCAGATATTTCTCTTAGATCATCAGTTAGTTAATTATTTCTCTTCCTTAAGGGCCCGATAGCGACGCGAGTTTTTGTTTTCCTTTTCGCATAGCTATAGAAGTATTTTGGATTTTCCTTTATTGCTTCTACCGCCTTTTTCTCTTCCCTCTCTGTTTGGTTCTTAATCAAGGTTTGTATTTCCCTATCGATACCCTCCAGTTTTTCTTGTATTACTTTCCTGGCATTATCTTCGCAGTTGGCTAACTTCGCCTCCACTCTCTTTCTTTTGCGGAATATTCTTCTCTTGCCTCTCTAGCCAGCAACTCTTTCTTTTGGCTGTGATTTCGGAGCATATTTTTCTAAAATGCTCAGCGTCTTTTCTTCCACGGTTGTTAGCATTTCTTCAGTTATTTTATTCTCTAAAACTGTTCTCCACTCTATTTGGGTCGTGTGCGATCTGATTGCTTCCCAATTTATAGTCTTGGAGTTTAAGTTAAAGGCGTCAAATTTGCTTCTTTCCTCATTCCTCAGTATGTGTACTGTCTTTTAATGTTGTCGTCATATTTGTTGATATCTCGATTAAGTTGTTGTCTGAGATAATGGTTGGGGTTATTTTTATATCAGCAATCAAATTCTTGTTATTCGTGAATATCAGATCTAGGCAGTTATTTTTTCTGGTATTTTCTGTAATCGCCTGTGTCAGCATAAACTCATTTGTGAGAGCCATCAACATTTTTGCTTGCTCCTGGTCTTCTCTTGTGCCCCCCTTGTCTCCCCTATTCCTATCCACCTTTTTGTATTTTATAAATGGGAAGTTAAAGTCTCCGCAGATCATTATATTGGGGGATGGAGGGTTTATGACCTTTATTAGGTTTCTGATATCATCAATGGCCTCCGAGAATTTTTCGGTTGGAGTGTTTGGAGGTCCATAGATGACTATCAGTATCACGTTTAGTTTTTCTATTTTCACTGCTAGGAGTTCCACAAAGCTGTTTGATTTACTTATTACCGTCTCTGTCATATGACCTTCATGTACATATATAGCACAGCTACCTTTACGTCTCGCTGTTCTATTCGCTCTTATATTTATCTCTTTCTTATCAATAGAGTGTTCGCAGTTTTCACAATTTCCTTGGCATTCCTTAAGTTGAGTTTCTGTGAGGCATGAGATGTCCGCCCTTGTTTCGTCCATAAATCCTTTCAGGTACGAAACTTTGTCGAGTGATTAGTTTGGTCTTATTCCTTGAATATTAGCCAGGACAGTATTTATGTTCTTTGTTTTTCGTTGCCTCTTGTGCATTTTAAGTTCGTTTTCCTTCGGTTTCGTTTGTTTCGTTGCCCTATGGTCCTCCGAGAGAGATCCGTTTCCGCCTCCCTGTTCTGGTAGCTTTTTGCCCGGAAGCGGTTTGGCTCGGGGGTTTCCAGCTGTGCCAACTGCATGCGTTGGATGACATTTAGCAGCCGTATCGTGTCTGCGATGTTGAAATTTTTTTTTTGTTTGCTTATTGTTATTCCTATTGCCCTTTAAACTTTGTCCTTTGGGTTCGTCGGGAGATGTTGATAGTAGCATTTTTTCCCATATTTGCAGGTTCCATGTTTTGCGTAAGTCCTGCAGATGTCCAGGTGGTAGAATTTGCATCTGTCTCCAAATTTACAATGACCATTATTATAGAAGAAATTGCATATTGGGGGATGTTCATATATACATTGTTCTCTTTTATATCTGCAATTATCTTTTATATAATATCTGTATATAATTCCTTCCCCATATTTACTCGGGGCCTTTGTATTTTGTTCCTTATTGGGGGACAGTTTCACTCAGTTTTCTTGATTGCACTCTTGTCTTTTCCTATTTGTGCTATTTGTGCTAATGTCCTTCGTTGCCTTTATACTATCTGTTGTCTTTATACTCTCTTTTGCCTGTATGGTTTCGGCCTCGTTGTGTGACGGTATTTGATTTATTTCTGTTTCACCTTTCTTCATTTCTTCTGTTTTCTTCTGTTCTTTATTAACACTTTCCGCTTTTATTTTCTTCTCGTAGTCTCTTTCTGCTTTAAATATCGTAAAAGAGTTTATTTCGGTCATGAAGTTTTCGCAGAAAAATTTCATCCCATTAAGTTGCTTCGCGTTCGTTATGAGGGAGATTTTTTTCATCTTCTCATTCTAGGCATCTGAAATAAAAAAGCAACTGGCAGAGATCGCACCTCATCGCCTTTGCCTCATTAGTTGCATCGTTGCAGATACCACAGAGTTGTAGGAATTTATTAACCATTTCCATGTTACCGCTAGAGGGTAGCCGCTGGTGCACAAAATTGACTCAAAAAGGGTATTAAGGGAATTATTGGGTGGGGGTTAACTCAGGTTGGATGAGGGAAAGTATCCTTCATTACTTCGGCGGATAGGGATGTGGCGGCTGTGGCGCGCTGTATACTTCTCACTGATTGGTGGTCGCGACTGTGGCCGCGGGGGATAATGGGGGGTATTTGTAGGAATTTCGATGGCAACTAATTTCCTTAACAAAGAAACACTCAGAAAAATGCTGTATAGATTAATTCGCTTCGTTTTTATTTACTTTTTTTGACATATGCCACGATTTTTACTTTTTAAAGAGAAATACCACTGTGCACTATAAATTAACTCAAAATATCGGCACCGTTTAAAACTGATTAACTGCAGGATTTTTACTGAAATACCGCTTTTATTCGGACTTCGATCTAAACATGTGTAACCGTCACACCGGCAAAACCAACATAATAATAATTATATTATTAATTAATATTAATAATGATATTAATTAATAGTTAATAATTATATATATATATATATATATATATATATATATATAATATATATATATAAAACACGCGGTCACCCGTGATTTACTCAACCGTGAATCGAGTTAATCGCGATTTACTAATTGTGACCATTGTACACTTATCCGTGATTATGACACCGAGTTAACCGTGATTTCGCGCGATGTTCACGTCTGCGACTCGCTTTCCACCAGCCCACCACAACGCGACACAGTCAGTATCTCGCCGCGCAATGTTAGACAAGTGAAGGGGCTACAGTCTTTGGGAACGGATGCTTTTCACGTCTTGTGGCGAGTACAAACAACTTAATTGTTTATTATACTGTAATAAAATAATACCGTCAGTGGTGGCGGGCAGCAGCGGCTGCGCTGCACCACTCACCCGCCGGCGGCGTATACTCAGTTAACCATGAAATCGGGTTGTCCGTGATCATGGCCCGCCCTTAGTTACGGATAACTGAGTGAGTAGCATATACAGTATATATATATATATATATATATATATATATATATATATATATAGTTTAGCCGTTTAAGGTGATAATGATTTAATTGTATGCAATGATTAATTGATGCAATGACTGACTGATTGCTTATTAATGAAAGGCTGGGTTAATAATTTATATTGTTATACAGTATCACCGATTGGATTAAGTGGTTATTTGATTAGATCCACCATACTATTGGAAGTGACCGAAATGGCAGCGAGGGTCACCAGCTTGATTTACGCTCAAGCAAATTAATGTTAAGGTTATAAAAGACACCTTATGGGTTTTGTAGTTTATTATGAAAATAAATCCGTTATTTTATTCACTGTGATATAACAAAGAATTGACAGTAATTAATTGGTAGTTTTACGTAGTGCTTATGACATGGACTTAGCTAATAGGATGAAATGTTAATAGTTAATTGACACGTAATAAGTACTGTACTCATCGATGGTATGTAAATGGCATGCGATATGGAACATTGAATGGGCCTAGTAAATGATATAAAGAATGCACGTGCGTTTGGTACATTGAATGGAAAAACATGACACTGATTAAGTAGGCTAAATGATTGCATGGATGCACATAGAATAACTGATGTGGCCTAATTATAATGGATTGAAATGCTTGCACAAATATCATTTATATATAAGAACATTATGTGATGTTAAATGATTACGTCAAGAGAATATTTATTTAACACACAAAATATATGACGAACATAATGACGGATGATACGCGGAATAACGGTATAAAAATGACACTTGAATTGGATGACAGGCCTACTGCGTTCCTTCACGAGAGTTAATTGGAACGCTTAATTACACTTGGGGTATAGTCTATCGTTCGGCGGTAAGCTGATGTAGGCTTCACCAGAGTACTTAGAAAAGGATGCACTTATCTTACCGGGACGATGGAAACTCTGTTGAAGGAGGGTTGAAGAGGAACCTATTACCGTAGGCTCGAGTTGTCGTTGTCCGTTAAGCCTCTTGAGATGATGTATGTAGGCTTCGTTCGGAAGCCTGAGGTGATGTTACTTCTCGAGGTGCAGGCTGGCCTTATGAGGTGCAGATGTCGGCCTGGGATGCTGAATATATCTCGAGGAATGTAGAGAAACTTGAAGGCCGACCCGGCAAACCGCAGGCCCGAAATGATTCCGGTTGGGCCTCGAAGGATTGCTTCTGCAGGTGGTCTGTAGATCTTACGTGAAGACAAATTGTAGGCCCTGAAGAAAGTAGCGGCCGTGGCCCCCGGCCAGGGGGCCGGAAAGCGGTTGGTGGACGTTCGATGGTGAGCGTACGGGTGAGTGAGAGTGAGTATAAGTGGAAGCTCCTTTTATACCGTAGGCCTGTGACGTAGACTTCACGCCAATTCTTAAGACGCTTTGTCCACGCGTCTTTTAGTTGTTAACGGTTTTCGTTCGCTCCCATTGGGAAGAAATAGACGCTCCATTGTTTGACTCTTGCCCACGTGTTTTTTTTCCAAGTTCTTTGATGATAGCGTGGAAGTAAAGGATCTGTCTATTTGTTGGTCTATTTCTTGTCGATCCGCTACAAGTAGTTCCCTCAGAGACGAAGGAACGATACTAAGAAGAAATACCATTCTGTTGGGAGACTTGATGAGGCCACTCCGAGATTTGACGCTTGGCCTGGTATGTCGTGGTATTCCTGACGCAGGAAGGAGTGAAGGGTCGTTTCGGAGCGGGGAGATGCTCGGAAGAGGAGGCGATGTTGTATGGGGTGGGGGTTCCGCAGGGGGATGGGGGTGGGGTACGGCAGGAATGGGGGACAGTGAGGAGCGAACGGAGGAAACGAGAGGGGCAGGGGGACTGTGTTGGAGTTCGAATGCTGTGCCCGTAACTCGTCGCGTGGTTGTTCTCGTTGAGGTCGCTCCTGCCGCAGGGGTTGGGCTTCGGCAGGAATGCGGAGCAATGAAGAGCGGACGAAGGAAACGAGAGGGGCCGAGGAACTGTGTTTGAGTTCGATTGCTGTGCCCGTAACTCGTCGTGTGGATGTTGTCGTCGAAGTCGATCCTGCCGAAGGGAGAAAAAGAAACGTCGTTCGAGTCCACGAGCAGCAGGAAGTAATCCACGGAATGATGCAAAGAGACAGTTGATGAAGGCAGGGGATCGCCACCCCTGTGCCTGAAGTGTCTGTTTTGCGTGGATGCATGTGTGCGCTCTGCTCGTTGACTGGGAGAATGCTTTCTTTTTAGGCCTTCCCGTAGGGATGGGGAAGGGTAACCCTCGTGCTTGCGGAAAAAAAAAAAAAAATTCGCTGATGCAATGAGGCGCGTCACCAGATTTATCGCCAAATGATTTACCGTACAACGGCCGAGACGGGACCGTTGAATATTTTTGGACGAGGGGGTGACGAAAGAATGCGCCGCTTGAAACGAATTTGGGACTGACTGCAGCGCTGGGGGTGGGGGGGGGTAAGTGTTGTCCTGAGGCGTTAGATGGTGAATTTCGTGAGTCCCTCCACGATCCGTTTGACGACGGAGCAGGACCCAATGCCAGTGGTGGCTTCTCCAAGGGGTCGCCGCGCCCCTGCCGTCAGGAGGCAGTGAGACTCGACTCAGGGGGACGCACTCGGGAATTTGAAAGGTGCGATGATTGTGCCGCGGCACATGACCGCGAGGCAGTAAGACATTAGTTAATAAGGTACCGCGCGAAACGCAAATCACTGTTTGCAAGTAGGCCTATTTAATTTCACTGAATTTATGAATACCGTACGTACATAGAAATTATTTGATATGGCTACAGAAAATCACATTGAATTTATGAATACCGTATTTACATAGAAATTATTTAATGTGGCTGCAAAAAATGAAATGGTCAATAATAGCTAAGCACAAGGATCACTGTGAATAAATAACGTAAAATAAGTTCGAGTCACTCCGGGGTTACACCAATTTATAGTGGACCTAGTTTTAGCCGTTTAAGGTGATAACTCAAATAGCCTATCATTATAAAGCAATCAGTCATTGCCTTAATCAATCGTTGCATACTATTAAATCATTATCACCTTAAACGGCTAAAACTAGGTCCACTATAAATTCGCCGCCGTTGTCCGTTAAGCCTCTTGAGATGATGTATGTAGGCTTCGTTCGGAAGCCTGAGGTGATGTTACTTCTCGAGGTGCAGGCTGGCCTTATGAGGTGCAGATGTCGGCCTGGGATGCTGAATATATCTCGAGGAATGTAGAGAAACTTGAAGGCTGACCCGGCAAACCGCAGGCCCGAAATGATTCCGGTTGGGCCTCGAAGGATTGCTTCTGCAGGTGGTCTGTAGATCTTACGTGAAGACAAATTGTAGGCCCTGAAGAAAGTAGCGGTCGTGGCCCCCGGCCAGGGGGCCGGAAAGCGGTTGGTGGACGTTCGATGGTGAGCGTACGGGTGAGTGAGAGTGAGTATAAGTGGAAGCTCCTTTTATACCGTAGGCCTGTGACGTAGACTTCACGCCAATTCTTAAGACGCTTTGTCCACGCGTCTTTTAGTTGTTAACGGTTTTCGTTCGCTCCCATTGGGAAGAAATAGACGCTCCATTGTTTGACTCTTGCCCACGTGTTTTTTTTTCCAAGTTCTTTGATGATAGCGTGGAAGTAAAGGATCTGTCTATTTGTTGGTCTATTTCTTGTCGATCCGCTACATATATATATATATATATATATATATATATATATGATGTAAACTCACAAGGAAAAAGAAAAATGATTCCAAGGCCTTTCGTGTATTCAGAAGTACACCTCGTCATTCCCTGACGAGGTGTACTTCTGAATGTACGAAAGGCCTTTGAATCATTTTTCCTTTTCCTTGTGGATTTGCATCATTCATTCATTTCACGTGTGTAATTTTATATATATAATATATTATATATATATATATATATAATATATACTAGAATGGTCGTTGCGCGTTGCGCAGCTAAAGCCCCCCTGAAACACAACCTAAAACGAGACTGGGAGGGGCGAGTGTGTTACTGCAACCTTCCCTTGTTCTCCCTTAATTAATATACTAAATTTGTTGGAAATTATCCGACCCGTTTAAACGTGTATAAATGAACAAACATCATCATCATTCATCATCATCATCTTTATCATCATCATAAAACAATATTTTTGAATAACAAATTAGAAGAGATTTGTGCTGAGGAAAGTGTACCCTTCGTAAAGCTGTGGTCCGAATTCAATGATCCTAGCCTTTTTATAAAAGATGGGGTGCATTTTAATGAAATAGGTAATGCTAGGCTAGGTAGGTTAATAGACGAAAACGTGCGAAAGCTGTATAGGTCGAAGCCTTCTTTAAACGTTGTGGGTCCGGGAAACGCGGGCCCGACGTGATAAATAGTTTAAAAAGCGGGCCCGTGGTAAAAAATAACTTAAACGTCTTTTATTGCAACGCGCGTAGTATTAGAAATAAATTAAATGAATTTAAGGCGATAATTTATTCCGGCAACTATGATATAGTTGCTATCACTGAAACTTGGTTAAATACCGTGACTCGGGACTTGTTGGGGGAACTTGATATACCGGGTTTTAAAATCTTTACTAATGATAGGTTACATAGATTTGGAGGCGGCGTTTTGCTGTACATTCGTAATTCCCTTAGGGCTATCGAGGTTAAGTTAGATTTTCCGGCAGCAATTAATGCGATCTGTGTTGAAGTTAGGGCGCGTAGTATTAGTTTTAATTTTGTCGTTGTTTATAGACCTCCCGTTCAACCCCTCGATATAGATACTAGATTTTACTCACTTCTTGGTAATTTTATTGACAATCGGAATAGTATAATTGTCGGAGACTTTAACTGTCCTAATGTTAATTACGAGAATTTTACGGGTAACGAAGAGGGTTTGAGACTGGTTGAGTTTATGGACGATAACTTTTTACGACAGATAGATACCCAACCAACGCGCGGTGATAATATCTTAGATTTGGTGATGACGAACGGCGAGAATATAGTCGAAAGTTTAGAAGTAGGCGAGAGTTTAGGATGTAGCGATCATCAAATTCTTAGGTTTAAGTTATTGATAGAAAACACACAGGATAGTAACGTAATAGAAGTCCCTGATTTTCGTAGGGCTAATTTTGATAGTTTTGCTGATAGGATGAGAGTAGTGGACTGGGATAACTTATTTATGGGTAATGATACGAATTTGCGTTGGGTGGCGTTTAAAGAAAGTTTTAGGAATATTGAAAGGGAGTTTATTCCTCGTAGGCCCAAGCGCGTTAGAAATCGTGGTAGGCCGAAGTGGTGGACTAGGGAAGTAGGCGAGTTCATAAACGAGCGTAATAGAGCGTATAGACTTAACAAGCGCAATGGCCAGGTAGCTAACTTTAATAGATATATCGAGCTTAGACGTCAGGTTAAAAGATCAGTTAGGAATGCCAAGCGTAATTTAGAGATAGTTATAGCTGCGGATAGTAAACATAATCCAAAAAAGTTTTTTGAATACGTAAATAATCGTAAGCCGGTAAAGGATAACATAGGCCCTCTATTGGATGTAAATGGCGCTTTGGCTTCTGACGCTCAGGCGATGGCGGTATTTTCAATAACTTTTTTGCGACAGTTTTTACCGTAGAGGACGTAAATAATGTCCCCGACGTTGACGATATCGTTCCATTTAGTAGCGAGACTATTTTAGATGAAATAACTGTTTACGAGGCTGAGATTGCGCATTATATCGATAGGCTAAAAGTTAGCAAGGCTCCAGGCCCTGACGCTTTTTATCCTAGACATTTGAAAGATTTGAAAGACGTTATCGTAGGCCCCTTAGCGAAGATTTTTAATCAGTCACTCGAAACGGGGATTATTCCTGAAGACTTCAAATTAGCTAACGTCACGCCTATTTTTAAAAAAGGCGACCGCGCGGTAGCTAGCAATTATAGGCCCATTAGCTTAACGTCAATTGTCGGTAAACTTTTGGAATCCGTAGTTAGGGATCGTATTATCGATCACTTAGAAAGTAGGGGTTTGATTAATAGTAGTCAGCACGGGTTTCGACGCCATAGGTCTTGTTTAACAAATTTGTTAGAATTTTATAACGAAATAGTGCGCGAATACGATAGGCATAGGGCAGCTGACGTTATTTATTTAGATTTTAAAAAGGCGTTCGATACAGTTCCGCATAAGAGACTAATTGCGAAGGTTAAAGCGCACGGTATCCGCGGTCAGGTAGCTAACTGGTTAGAAGAATGGCTTCGTGCTAGGAGGCAGAGGGTCGTAGTTAATGGTAGTGAATCGGGGTGGTTAGAGGTAGGTAGTGGTGTCCCACAGGGTTCAGTGTTAGGCCCATTGTTATTTGTAATTTACATTAACGACATAGATGTAGGATTGATTAGTAACGTGTCAAAATTCGCGGACGATACTAAAATAGGCGGTAAGGTTGTTAACGAGGACGATAGAAATAGGATCCAAGACGATGTAGATAGGATTATGGAGTGGACGGATAAGTGGCAGATGCAATTTAACGTAGATAAATGTAAAGTTTTGCATATAGGTTCTCGCAACAATAATTACGTGTACACGATGGATGATAGGGATTTAGCGAGCGTTGACGAGGAAGTAGATTTAGGCGTACGCGTAACTAAAGATTTAAAGGTTAGGAACCAGTGCCTGGAGTCTTGCGCAAAAGCTAATAGGATGTTAGGCTTCATAGCGCGTAATTTCGAATTTAAATCGAAGGATATTATATTGCCCCTTTACAAGTCCCTAGTCAGGCCTCATTTGGAATATGCCGTTCAGTTTTGGTGCCCGTACTTGCGTGAGGATATTGATAGGTTAGAAAGGGTTCAGCGTCGTGCCACGAAACTTATTCCGGCATTGCGCAATAAGCCTTATGAAGATAGGATTAAAGTGTTAGACTTGTATTCACTCGAAACTAGGAGATTAAGGGGGGAGCTTATTGAAGTTTTCAAAATCGTTAATAACATCGATAACGTAAATTTTGACAAATTGTTCACTTTCGATAATAGTAATACTCGCAATAACGGATTCAAGTTGCGTGGCAGACGTTTCATTACTAATATCGCTAAAAACTTCTTTACGTTTAAAGTAATTGATAAATGGAATAATCTTCCCGCGTCAGTCGTTCATTCTACCAGCGTTAATGTGTTTAAGAACCGTCTTGACAGACATTTTAAAAATATTAACGTTGTTTAAAATTAAAAAAGAAAGTTAACAACAGGAGCTCTGGTGGTGGTGCTCGAGGATGAGTCTGTTGACGATGAATGCCAGCTTGTGACATGCCAGCGTGATGCCAGCAATAAAAAAAAAAAAAAAAAAAAAAATTAGACTAACACGAATGTAGATGTAGCTCATAGCGTAAACTAACCCACTTTTGTTTAACTTTACCTACTTTTTTTTTTTTTCTTATCCTCCTTACTTTGCATGTCTCTAACTCTTTTCTTGCATGTTTGTAGTTTGCATGGTATGACAGTGAGTTAAGACTGTGTTTGCATGGTTTGTAAGCGTTCTTATTTTACTTCTTTTCATCTTTCACCCCTCTCCTATATTCTCCGACTATTTTTCTGACTTGTCGGCAGTGGCCGGCGGATGATGATGGTGAGACTTTTTCCCTCTTTTTCTGAATGAATGTTAACCCACGAATGATAGGTGTTGCTCCTTACTTAACCCCTTATTCTCCTCTCTTCTCTTAACCCCCTACTCTCTCCTTTCTCTCGGGCTAGCCTTAGAGTGGATCTTAGGGTCTTTGTTAGCCTTAGCTTCTGTAGATCTGTAGATCAATATTTTTGAATAACAAATTAGAAGAGATTTGTGCTGAGGAAAATGTACCCTTCGTAAAGCTGTGGTCCGAATTCAATGATCCTAGCCTTTTCATAAAAGATGGGGTGCATTTTAATGAAATAGGTAATGCTAGGCTAGGTAGGTTAATAGACGAAAGCGTGCGAAAGCTGTATAGGTCGAAGCCTTCTTTAAACGTTGTGGGTCCGGGAAACGCGGGCCCGACGTGATAAATAGTCTAAAACGCGGGCCCGTGGTAAAAAATAACTTAGTTTTTTATTGCAACGCGCGTAGTATTAGAAATAAATTAAATGAATTTAAGGTGGTAATTTATTCCGGCAACTATGATATAGTTGCTATCACTGAAACTTGGTTAAATACCGTGACTCGGGACTTGTTGGGGGAACTTGAGATACCGGGTTTTAAACTCTTTACTAATGATAGGTTACATAGATTTGGAGGCGGCGTTTTGCTGTACATTCGTAATTCCCTTAGGGCTATCGAGGTTAAGTTAGATTTTCCGGCAGCAATTAATGCGATCTGTGTTGAAGTTAGGGCGCGTAGTATTAGTTTTATTTTTGTTGTTGTTTATAGACCTCCCGTTCAACCCCTCGATATAGATACTAGATTTTACTCACTTCTTGGTAATTTTATTGACAATCGGAATAGTGTAATTGTCGGAGACTTTAACTGCCCTAATGTTAATTACGAGAATTTTAGGGTAATGAAGAGGGTTTGAGATTGGTTGAGTTTATGGACGATAACTTTTTACGACAGATAGTTACCGAACCAACGCGCGGTGATAATATTTTAGATTTGGTGATGACGAACGGCGAGAATATAGTCGAAGGTTTAGAAGTAGGCGAGAGTTTAGGATGTAGCGATCATCAAATTCTTAGGTTTAAGTTATTGATAGAAAACACACAGGATAGTAACGTAATAGAAGTCCCTGATTTTCGTAGGGCTAATTTTGATAGTTTCGCGGATAGGATGAGAGTAGTGGACTGGGATAACTTATTTATGGGTAATGACACAAACTTGCGTTAGGTGGCGTTTAAAGAAAGTTTTAGGAATATTGAAAGGGAGTTTATTCCTCGTAGGCCCAAGCGCGCTAGTAATCGTGGTAGATCGAAGTGGTGGAGTAGGGAAATAAGAGAGTTTATAAACGAGCGTAATAGAGCGTATAGACTTAGTAAGCGTAATGGCCAGGTAGCTAACTTTAATAGATATATCGAGCTTAGACGTCAGGTTAAAAGATCAGTTAGGAATGCCAAGCATAATTTAGAGATACTTATAGCTGCGGATAGTAAACATAATCCAAAAAAGTTTTTTGAATACGTTAATAATTGTAAGCCGGTAAAAAATAACATAGGCCCTCTAGTGGATGTTAATGGCGCTTTGGCTTCTGACGCTCAGGCGATGGCGGGTATTTTCAATAACTTTTGTGCGACAGTTTTTACCGTAGAAGACGTAAATAATGTCCCCGACGTGGATGATATCGTTCCATTTAGTAGCGAGACTATTTTAGATGAAATAACTGTTTACGAGGCTGAGATTGCGCATTATATCGATAGGCTAAAAGTTAGCAAGGCTCCAGGCCCTGACGCTTTTTATCCCAGACATTTGAAAGATTTGAAAGAAGTTATCGTAGGCCCCTTAACGAAGATCTTTAATCAGTCACTCGAAACGGGGATTATTCCTGAAGACTTTAAATTAGCTAACGTCACGCCTATTTTTAAAAAAGGCGACCGCGCGGTAGCTAGCAATTATAGGCCCATTAGCTTAACGTCAATTGTCGGTAAACTTTTGGAATCCGTAGTTAGGGATCGTATTATCGATCACTTAGAAAGTAGAGATTTGATTAATAGTAGTCAGCACGGGTTTCGACGCCATGGTCTTGTTTAACTAATTTGTTAGAATTTTATAACGAAGTAGTACGCGAATACGATAGGCATAGGGCAGCTGACGTTATTTATTTAGATTTTAAAAAGGCGTTCGATACAGTTCCGCATAAGAGACTAATTGCGAAGGTTAAAGCGCACGGTATACGCGGTCAGGTAGCTAACTGGTTAGAAGAATGGCTTCGTGCTAGGAGGCAGAGGGTCGTAGTTAATGGTAGTGAATCGGGGTGGTTAGATGTAGGTAGCGGTGTCCCACAGGGTTCAGTGTTAGGCCCATTGTTATTCGTAATTTACATTAACGACATAGATGTAGGATTGACTAGTAACGTGTCAAAATTCGCGGACGATACTAAAATAGGCGGTAAGGTTGTTAACGAGGACGATAGAAATAGGATCCAAGACGATGTAGATAGGATTATGGAGTGGACGGATAAGTGGCAGATGCAATTTAACGTAGATAAATGTAAAGTTTTGCATATAGGTTCTCGCAACAATAATTACGCGTACACGATGGATGATAGGGAGTTAGCGAGCGTTGACGAGGAAGTAGATTTAGGCGTACGCGTAACTAAAGATTTAAAGGTTAGGAACCAGTGCCTGGAGTCTTGCGCGAAAGCTAATAGGATGTTAGGCTTCATAGCGCGTAATTTCGAATTTAAATCGAAGGATATTATATTGCCCCTTTACAAGTCCCTAGTCAGGCCTCATTTAGAATATGCCGTTCAGTTTTGGTGCCCGTACTTGCGTGAGGATATTGATAGGTTAGAAAGGGTTCAGCGTCGTGCCACGAAACTTATTCCGTCATTGCGCAATAAGCCTTATGAAGATAGGATTAAAGAGTTAGACTGGCATTCACTCGAAACTAGGAGATTAAGGGGGGAGCTTATTGAAGTTTTCAAAATCGTTAATAACATCGATAACGTAAATTTTGACAAATTGTTCACTTTTGATAATAGTAATACTCGCAATAACGGATTTAAGTTGCGTGGCAGGCGTTTTATTACTAATATCGCTAAAAACTTCTTTACGTTTAAAGTAATTGATAAATGGAATAATCTTCCCGCGTCAGTCGTTCATTCTACCAGCGTTAATATGTTTAAGAACCGTCTTGACAGACATTTTAAAGGTATTAACGTTGTTTAATTTAAAAAACAAAGTTAGCAACGGAATCTCTGGTGGTGGTGCTCGAGGATGAGTCTGTTGACGATGAATGCCAGCTTGTGACATGCCAGCGTGTGATGCCAGCAATAAAATTATTTAAAAAAAAAAAAAAAAATTAGACTAACACGAATGTAGATGTAGCTCATAGCGTAAACTAACCCACTTTTTGTTTAACTTTACCTACTTTTTTTTTTTTTTTTCCCTCTCCTTACTTTGCATGTCTCTAACTCTTTTCTTGCATGTTTGTAGTTTGCATGGTATGACAGTGAGTTAAGACTGTGTTTGCATGGTTTGTAAGCGTTCTTATTTTACTTCTTTTCATCTTTCACCCCTCTCCTATTCTCTCCGACTATCTTTCTGACTTGTCGGCAGTGGCCGGCGGATGATGATGGTGAGACACTTTTCCTCTTTTTCTGAATGAATGTTAACCCATGAGTGATAGGTGTTGCTCTTACTTAACCCCTTATTCTCTTCTCTTCTCTTAACCCGCTACTCTTTCCTTTCTCTCGGGCTAACCTTAGAGTGGATCTTAGGGTCTTTGTTAGCCTTAGCTTCTGTAGATCTGTAGATCATCATGATTCATAGTGCGTAATTTCGAATTTAAATGGAAGAATATTATATTGCCCCTTTACAAGTCCCTAGTGAGCCCTCACTTAGAATATGCCGTTCAGTTTTGGTGCCCTTATTTGCGTGAGAATATTGATAGGTTGGAAAGGGTTCAGCGACGCGCCACGAAACTAATTCCATCACTACGCAACAAGTCTTACGAAGATAGGATTAAAGAGTTAGGCTTGCATTCACTCGAAACTAAGAGATTAAGGGGGAGCTTATTGAAGTTTTCAAAATCGTTAATAAAATCGACAACGTGAATTTTGACAAATTGTTCATTTTCGATAATAGCAATACTCGTAATAACGATTTAAATTACGTGGCAGACGTTTCATTGCTAACATCGCTAAAAACTTTTTTACGTTTAAAGTAATTGATAAATGGAATAATCTTCCCGTGTCCGTCGTGAACTCTACCAGTGTTAATGTATAAAAACCGTTTAGATAGGCATTTTAAAAATACTATATTTTACGCTTCATAAGACGCTACTTTTTCCTGAAAAACGTCTCCAAAAATCCCTTGAGGGCTCATATGTTATTGTTTTGTTTAATGTTCTTTTAATAAAGTTATGGGAATATATTTTTTGTGAGGCTGATAAATCTTCGAAATATTTTTTTCCTAAATATTCTTTGCTAAATATATGGTGCGTCTTACCACTTGTAGCGTCTTATGAGGCGTAAAATATGGTATTAACGTCGTTTAAAATAATAAAACAATTAGCAACAGGAGCTCTGGAGGTAATGGTCGAGGTTTGAGTCTGTTGACGATTAATGCCAGTTTGTGAAATGCCAGCGTGTGATATGCCAGCAACAAAATTATATTAAAAACAAAATTAGACTAACACGAACTTAGATGTAGCTCGTAGCGTAAACTAACCCACTTTTTGTTATACTCTTCATACTTTTTTCCTCTGTTCTTATCCTCTCTTTACTTGCATGTCTGTAGTTTGCATGGTATGACAGTGTTTGAGTTAAGACTGTGTTTGCATGGTTTGTAAGCATTCTTATTTTACTTCTTTTCATCTTTCACCCCTTTCCTATTCTCTTCGACTATTTTTCCGACTTGTCGGCAGTGGCCGGCGGATGATGATGGTGAGTCTCTCTGTCTCTTTTTCTGAATGAATGTTAACCCACGAATGATAGGTTTTGCTACTTACTTAACCCCTTATTCTCTTCTTTGAACCCCTACTCTCTTCTTTCTCTCGGGCTAAACTTAAGAGTGGATTTTAGGGTCTTTGTTAGCCTTAGTTTCTGTAGATCTGAAGATCATCATCATCTCCATATATATAATGCAAACCCACAAGGAAAAAGAAAAATGATTCCAAGTCCTTTCGTGTATTCAGAAGTACACCTCGTAAGGGAGGTGTACTTCTGAATGCACGAAAGGACTTGGAATCATTTTTCTTTTTCCTTGTGAGTTTGTATCAGTCATTCATTTCACGTGTCTAATTGTGAAATTCATCCCATATATATACCGAGTGTCCCAAAAGTCAGTTTACCGAAGAAAATGTCCTCCTAAGGTGAGTTTACTACAAAGAAAAAAAACTTGTTTCCTAAATATATTTACAAAACATAAGAAAACAAAGAAAAAAAAATTCTGAAACATATTTACAAAACATGAGAATAGTTCTGGTTACAATAACTGTTCAAAATGTCGTCCATGTTGTTCTATGCACATCTTGTATCTGCCAACGGTTGACCGGCAAATTGTTTTACATAGTTCCTTATCATTGCTTAAGAGCTGGAATTCTTCACAAATGTAATCTTTAAGGTCCTGAAGACATGCTGGCTTTTTGCTGTAAAAAATATTGTCATGTTTAGAATAATGATCAGGAGAAAACATTTTCCTCGGTAAACTGACTTTTGGGACACCTTATATAATGTACTATATAACCTTTGGTTAGCTTCCGCCCGAATTGTTCATTCTGACGAAGGTCAAGCTTTTCACTCCACCTTAGACCTACAGTTTAACGTGGAATCCGAACCACGCCCCATCAGCTGCCGTCGGGTCTCGAACCCGGGGCTGATGGATTTGTAGTCAGCGACGCTAACCACTACACCACCGAGGCGCAGATATATATATATATATATATATATAATGCAGCTGGACTGGTCCGAACCACTATTTTTAAATTTTTGCAATTATATAGCGTGAATTTTAACGAAACTACTTGTTTGTTTGAATATGTAATGCGAATATCGTTCGAATAACACGTTTTCGGCACAGTTTGTGACTAAACTGTGTAAAGTAAGTATATTTGGATTCTGGTCTGGTCTCGGGTTGCATCATGTATATGTAGTGACACTCCAGAAATTACTTTCCTCACTTTCGACAGAAGAATTTACTCACGTCCAGAATAAGTGAACAAGGTGGTGAAGTCCGAATACGTGGCTCGGAATCCCACGTGGAAGATGCAGACTTTTAGAAGATTCCTCCGAAACTACAGGAAATTTCCACGTCACAAGACCGCCGCTATAAAAGCGCGAGTCTATTTCAGTTCGCACTCATTTCACCCATTTCGCTTTTCGACCTTCGTCCTAGCGACTGACCTTACTCCGCTCGCTCGACCTCGATCTGCACCACCTCATTCGACTGCGATCCTTGAACCTCGCTCGACCTCCTTCGCGAGAATTTCGCCTCACTCAACCCGTCCATACGACCTTCGATTCTCACTTCTCGTCCAACAAGAACTTCATCATTGTTGCAAACCTGCAACCAATTCATCCGTCGAGGAACCTTTATAAGCGACGCCGAATGTTTCCATCGCCGCCGTAATCACTTCGTCAGTTCCGACGCCGACTCCAAATCACTTGGAACTCTCTTGTACTCGTATATAACATTTTATTATTGTTGAATCTAATTTCTTGTTATTTGTGACTGTTAACAGAGAGAGAATTAAATTCGTTTCCTTAACCTTGCACCCCATAACTATATATATATATAATATATATATATATATATATATATATATATATATATATATATATACACAGTGGTGGGCACCGTTAACCAAAAAGTTAACTTCGTTAACCGCTAATCCGTTAACCAAAAAGTTAACTTCGTTAACCGTTAATCCGTTAAACATGTAACGGAAGTTACCGATAAACCGTTAACGTTAACTTTTATTATAAAAAAAATGAAAAACACAATATATATATAATTTAATTTTCCATCTTCTTCTCGTTCTCCATTTTGTCCATGAGATGCATGTTGCCCTTCATGAAAATTAGCATATCAAAGTTTTCATCAGACATAAAGGGTTAAGGTGAAAACGCTCCCGTTGTAAGACATCAATTGACTTAATTTACGTCATCAAAGTGACATGAGAATTGAAATCTTACCTGATCAGTTTTATGGTTCTTGAACTGTATCAAGGAGACTACTAATAAGGTACTCACAGACATATTATAAATATACATGACTTACTTGACAACGATTATTTTTAAATATTCACTAGCACAAACATGTTGCGCAAGAGACAGACTGCAAACGAAACGAATGTAGTTATTTGTTGTAATTGTTACATATATATTATTGAAAGTGCCTTAAAATGCTCGTGATATTTCTTGAAAGAAGTTGAAACATTCAACTCAAATGGCAAATCTTTCCGCCTGATTTTACAGTCGACTATGTTTTGCTCAAACCAATGCCATAAATAACTACCATATTTGGTAAGACAAATTGTGGCGACGGAAACAAATATATCGCCTGATTTTGCACTGCGGAAATGGAAATTCGCTCATCACTATTAACAGTGGCGGATTAATTGCGCACCTGCTCAGCACTGAAAATAATAGAAACTTTTAAACGTTTATTTATGAATTTTTTGGGTTAACGGACTTGAGTTAACGGAAGTTAAATGTAACGGAAGTTAATTAGTCCGATAATGATTTTCAAAGTTAACTTAAAAGTTAAATCGTTAACGAAAAAGTTAACTTCGTTAATTAACGATTAACGGATTAACGGTTTGTGCCCAGCTTTGTATATATATATATGTGTGTGTGTGTGTGTGTGTGTGTGTTGGCAAAAAAGTTTTTATCGCTTTTTTTTTTTTTTTAGTATTTACTGTTTTTTTGCTTTGTATCCTATCCAGTAGAAAATTCGTTTACACATAAAAAAATAATTTCAATAAATTACTGTTTGTGTTGTAAAAACATTAAAAAACAACCACTTTTTTTTTAAAGTATAAAATATTCTTTTAATTTAACTTCGACCTACAGGCCTGGGCCCCAGAGCGATGAAAATTTTTCGTTGGCATGTTTTGACAAAAAATTTCACACCCCATTTCTGTAAATGATGATGTAACATACTTAAACTGCAAAATCAGCTCCCGAACCATTTCCTATGTGACGGTAGAAAGTTACTAAGAAGTGGATATTTAGTACGTTCAGTGAAAGGGTGGTAGAGTCTGCCGAACTTGCGGGAAATCTACACGATAAATTGATTGAACTTCTTTCTGACGAGACTCGCGGTTGTCATTCCCGTCAGATGACTCGTGTACATTTTGGATAGCGCAGAAAAATGAGTACAGTATCCAGAATTGGTGTCTGAAACATTGATATTTTAATTCTATTTGCAACCTCATAATTATGCGAATTGGGCTTCTCATCAATGATTCCAATTAAAACAAAGCGATGAAATTGGCTGTCTGGGTGTCACTCAGTGTTTAGTCTATTCAACCGAATATAAGAAATGCGGAACAGGCACAGGCATCTCATTGAAAACATAGACTAACAGTTTCATGTAAAGATTACGACTACCAGAAAGTAATTTCACTCGTAAAACTGAAACATTACACTAGTTTCTGTCTGATTTTACGTATTTCTGTAATTTTTGTTGGAAAAATAAACTTCATTCTAGTAGAGACGTTGGCACACTTCTTTCAAATGTTTTGAGTGTTCTTTTAGTTATATATATATATATAAATCTTGCAACGAATTATTTGACCCTTGTTTTTCACAGTGTAACTTTAGACATTTAAGGTAACCTATTTCAACAGGTCCCCCCCTTACTCTCCCTCCCTAGTTCTATTATTCTGTCAGACCGCAAGATTCGAAAAAAGATTTAAAAAAAGTATTTTTCCACCACTTTATCAATGAGTTACTGGAAATTAGCTGAAACAAACCTTATTTCTTAGGAGTTCTTGTCTATGGAGCCCACTCTCTCTCTCTCTCTCTCTCTCTCTCTATATATATATATATATATATATATATATACCTCCTCAACACTGAAGGAAAATAGCTTGGTTGTCAGGGGGCCAAGACTTTTTAACCAGCTTCCAAAGGACCTCAGAAACGTTACAGGGATCAAAGTTGAAGTCTTCAAGAGAAGACCAGATGCCTGGCTCAGGACGGTACCAGATGAGCCGGGTGTACGTGGCTATGTACGGTGGAGAGCGCAAGAAAACAACTCGCTCCTCCACCAAGCCAGACCTAGAGGCGGGGCAACCAGCTTGACCTTCGTGTGAAGAGAGACCAACGCACGGAATAGCAACGAGGATATATATACTATACACACACACACACACAGAGTTGATAAAAGTAATTAGATAGCATGATGATTGTTCTCAAGAACAAATGGCAAAGCTCATCAATGGAATGCCAGAAGGTGTGGAAAGGGGAGAGCAACACGATTCTGAACATTTTGATTCAATAAATCCGTTATTATTTACTGACTTTTATTACCAAGTCAGAAACTGTGGAAAAACCGAACGTGTCTTGTTTAATTTTGTTAACCCTCATATATGTATGATAGTACAGTATATACTCGTATATAAATGCATACTATATATAGGCCTGGAGTTATTATTTTTTTAAATATTCGTTTATTGAGGAAATCCATCCCCAAAAAGTTAAAAATTCTTTTCCATTTAGAGGTTGGGGAGTTCTTAATTGGGGACTGTTTTTTCTTTTTATTATTACGGAAGCAAGTATAAAAGTTTTCGTGAATCAAAGCTAAATTCGTTATGCTGTTAAATCGACATTGAAGCTTTGCTTAGCCGAAACGTGTGTGTGTGTGTGTGTGTAAATAACTGATTAGTTTGTTTATTTTTTCAATGAATTCATTTCCCAAATTCTTTTGTTATAACGCTTCCCTTTTGTCGCAATATTTCTTATAGGCTTAAAACAAACAAAAAGATGATCAAATCGCTCAAAGAATGGGGAGGAGTGGGGCTGGGGGAGAGGTGTGCGTTTTGATTGAAATGGAATTCCTTTACCATCTCGCGAAGCTGAAATTTAAAAAAAGACGCCAGGTTGTTTCAGAACCCCATAGCTAAGCATTTTGCGAAATGGAATCGCAAAAAAGTGTATTTGTTTCGTTTATATGCTTAAAATAACGTAATTTGGTGATTGTGTGTGTTAATGTAGATGTACACACGTACACAATTAAATTTTCTGTACATTTTTCTTTTTCTTTCAATACATTTATGATTTCATCGTTTCAAATTATTTTGATTTTTGTCCAAAAGAGGAAGTCCGTGTTAAGGAAAGTGTTCTCCACCTTTTTTTTTTTTTTTTTTTTTTTTAGTGTGTGTGTGTGTGTGTGTGTGTGTAAACTGAGAAATTTTAGATAAGAAAAGTATTTAAAAAAAAATTATTAAAGTATATTAATGATTTTTTTCTAACTTTCTCTTTATTTCCGTCATTTCGGTTCTAATCGGAAAGTCTTTAATTGCCTCTTCATTACTTCGCACAACTTTCGGTATCACCTCAGAGACAACAGGTGAAAACGTAGCAGAAACGATAGCTGAAACTGTATAACAGAAACAGTATTGAAAACGTCAGTAAAAACTAATGTAAATTGTAGAAACGATAGACAAACTTCAAATGATGTTTTTGCATTCCGTGGTCCATTCCATCGCCTCTCATTTGTTTTGTATTCCTGACCTATAATAACTATTAACTGTGACTGCATATATATATATATATATATATATATATATATAGAGGTGTGTGTGTGTGTACATTTTATTTATTTATTTAAAAGGCCCTGTAACGATGTTTATCAATATTTATCAGTAAGAAACTAGTTTCGCCACAGGACTTTTTAGATATGCTGTAGACTAAAATATAGCTTACATAAGTTATGTACATAAATAAAAGGTAATAAAATGTAATGAAGAGTGAAAATAAAATAGATTTAGAAGCAAACTACTCTTATAATGATGATGATGATAATTATAACTGGCTGATTAATTTCTAAAGTGGGTCTGTTTTAGAGTAAGTGTTCTCATTTCGTATCGTTGAGCAGAATATATTTGAGGTGAAACTCAATTGACTGAATAAATTAATAATAATAATAATAATAATAATAATAATAATAATAATAATAGCAGAATTTTTATTTAAAAGGTTTTATTTGAAACAGTCGTTTTCAAAGTACGGGTCACGACCCCAGTACTGGGTCGCGAAATATTAATCAGTGGGTCAGTAGATGTAGAAAATTCAGTTCTACAAAACAGTTATTTGAAATTAATACAAAATACAGGGTGTTCTAAAATTACCTAGTAAACTTTTATATGTTTGTAGATCAGTAGTCGGACGTTGTGAGCAATGTGTTCAAGTTGAAGGAAGACACTTTGGACATCTAAAATAAACAATTATTGTTGCTTTTCTTATTGTCGCTCTATTTGAAATATAATTGTTAAATATCGCATAATTTTTTTTTTTAAATATTGCGTTCATATAAAAGTTTACTCGGTAATTTTAGAACGCAAAAGTTTACTAGGTAATTTTAGAACACCCTGTAGTTGTTTGAAATTGGTACGTAAAACGAATCGCCTCATTATTATTTGGAAAGGTGTCGAATTTTTAAAAATTGTGTACGTACTCCGCTTATTACTTGAAGTGAAATGGTTAAAGCTAGCACGTATTAATTACTCTTTATTGTGATTTTATGTCATACTTAGTTACAAGATATTGTTTTGAGTCGCGAGGATGTGTTTTTTCATCCACTGAGTCGCAAGAAAAAAATTTGAAAAACGCTGAATTATAAAATGAATATTTAAGATTTTTCAATTGATTGTTTTTTTTTTTTTAATTTTTACATTTTTGAAGTACAGGGTGGGCGGAAAGTAGCTCCCTATTTTGGATTGGTAAAAAAATACGTATATTATCCATTTATTTCAGAAGAAATAATATGAAAAGGTAGGCATACATGGTAGGTTTTCTCTAAAATTCAATGTGGGCTCCAACTCTTTCCACCAGCTTCTGGAGCCGCCCAGGAATGGCGTCCACTGACTTTAGCAGGAACTCCGGCGGGATGGAGGACATGACTTCCCGAATTCGGTCCTCCAGTTCTTCCAATGTCCTCGGTTTGGTGCGGTAGACTTCTTCCTTTACCCACCCCCAAAGAAAGAAGTCGCACGGTGTCAAGTCGGGGCTCCTGGCTGGCCATTGATGTGGACCACGACGACCCATCCAACGCCCAGGGAAGTGGGCATCCAGCCACTCACGGACAACAAGAGCGAAGTGCGGAGGGGCGCCATCTTGCATAAATATCAGACCGTGCGACTTCTTTCTTTGGGGGTGGGTAAAGGAAGAAGTCTACCGCACCAAACCGAGGACATTGGAAGAACTGGAGGACCGAATTCGGGAAGTCATGTCCTCCATCCCGCCGGAGTTCCTGCTAAAGTCAGTGGACGCCATTCCTGGGCGGCTCCAGAAGCTGGTGGAAAGAGTTGGAGCCCACATTGAATTTTAGAGAAAACCTACCATGTATGCCTACCTTTTCATATTATTTTTTCTGAAATAAATGGATAATATACGTATTTTTTTACCAATCCAAAATAGGGAGCTACTTTCCGCCCACCCTGTAGATGTAATTTGTGCGTTATATTTCTTTTTAATCAATTTTCTAAGTTTTTTCTAATAAAAAGTCTGTATCGAAAGTTTGTTTTACAGATTTTGACATTAATTACACTGGTCAACACTCATTTTATTGCCAATCATATTAGAGTGATTTTGGGGTAACTTTGTGGTGCTGATTCCGAATATGACATCGGTTTTGCTAGATTGGCTCTAATTTATGAGATAATTGGTACCCCATTGAAACACGTAAAAATGCACAAAATTTAATTTTCAGGCGGAGCCTACTTACAAATCGCATTGAAATTGTCTCAAATCATACAAAAGTAAACACATGAAATACATAATGGCATTTTATTCGGTCTCACCATCTAGAATGTTCCGGTAGTTTCCCATATGCACGCGTTATGGTTACGTTTCCTATTAATTGAGGGTATTCATTATCTCAAGAACTAGAGCCAAATCGGAAAAACTACTTTCATTTTGGAATTCAGCAACCCCAAAATACCCTAAATTCGTACGAATTTCATTGGCAACGAAAAAAAAAAAAATGTTTTTTTGTTGACGTGTTATCTGTTGGCTTGTGGGTTATACTGTACTAGTTTGAATTTTCATTTTCTCCATTTTTTTTTTTTTTTTTTTTAAATTTGAAGTATAATTTTAAGAAATTTATATTTTTAAAATATTTTATAGTAGTTTTTGTCAAATGGGTGTTAGTTATTTTAATACACACACACACACAAATATATATGTATATGGTTGAGAAATTTACTCCATTATCACATTATAGAATATGGTCTTATTGCCTCTATATACGATGTCATTACCAATAGTTCGATAATAATTAATCAGTTCAGTTGTTTATTTTTTACAAATATACGCAGATTTTACGGAGATAATTATATTTTCATTATTACAACACGTATACTGAATACAATCGTAAAGTGCCTTTAGCAAGTGGACACTGGAGAAAACTCTTAATTACTATTTGAAGACGTGAAAAGAGATAGTAAAAAGGGAGTCAAATAATAATAAAATGTAGGGAAACCGTCAAAGAGAATCGAATTCAGTGTAAAAAGAAAAAGTTTCCTTCGTTTGGGCGCAAAAAGTTTTTTGGGAAAATATTCCCACGCCATAGAGTCATACGAAAAACACTAAACCACGGACTGATCTAAAGGAGTAGTTGAGCTTTGACCCCTTCTATGCTTTAACCCTTCAGTGCCCACGGGTCTGTTCTGAGAATGATTAAAATCGTCTGGCGCGAGCGATTAACAAAATCGGTATATAAAGTGCCGCTGGCCTTTATGAAGGGTTAACAGACGCTTGTTAAGTTGTACCGAGCGAGTCTTTTACCTTCAGCATGAACTATAGACACATTCTCGGTAGCAATCAGTTGGGAAGCCGAACGTCATCCGCATTATGGGTAACAACAGTCTTTGTAACATCGTGAACGCTCCGTTGTAAATAATAGGTTTAGTGTTTATAGGTTTTTCCGGGGGTTGGCGGTGGGAGGGGTGACTCGATTACAGTTATTAAACTTAAAGTATATTGTAGAAGAAAAATGTGGTTTCTTTTGACTATATCTAAACTGTTGGTTTGGATGGCTCCGATATACTTGCTTTCGAAAAGGGGTACAAGAATTTAACCCATTTTTGTTCATGAAATACTGTAGTTTTGAATACAAACGTACAACTTTCGGCTTGTCCTTGAACATAGCTTCATGCTTATCTGCATAATTCTCAGAAACACTTGTTAAATATTGAAGCAATCCATCTCAAAGAATGATTAACAAAGCATTGTCAATATAAAGCAAATTGTCTAACACTATTAAGCGAATTAGCCAATCCATCAATATATACACATTAAACAGTAGGGTAATAACAAGGACACTGGGCGTACTCCATGCACATAAGGTTCTGAAACAAACTGGGAACATATTTCCCCATATGTATGACTGTAAATGTTTCATTTGAACACCACTACATAAAGTTAGTGAATATATGGGATGTCCACAAGAGAATCGTATAAATTTAGCCAATATCAAACGGAATTTGTACGATTCTTTTGTGGACACCTTGTATATCTAGGAACATTCCTTTCCATTAGTTTACTGAACAAAATATGAGGATTAACCCTATCCTATAAACTTTACTTATATCGAGATCAATTGGTTCTCAAGGTATGAAAAATTTTGTTTTTCTTACTAGTAAATAGTGGTAAAAGAAATGGACTTTTTTGACCTAATTGTATACGTATGTAATTATTTGATTTTATTTTGTATTGGTATCAGTGTACACACACACACACACTAATTGTACACGGAAATTAGAGATTTCCCCTCATAATTATATCAAAAGCTTTGTTCTCACAGACGTGTAACTTGAACTAAATTAGGCATGGGAAAAATGTTATTTTTGAGGGGTAAATTAGGAAAAATTAAAAAAATGAACTATTATTTTATTTTTTATTTTATTTATAATTTTTGTTTTATTTCTATACATAATTTTTGGCTATTTACGTAAGACAAGGTTATGCAAGCATATTAAATTAGATTTTTGGGAAAGTTTATTTAATATATATATATATATATATATATATATATATATATATATATATATATATATATATATATATATATATATACTGTGATCAAAAGTATTCGGACACCGCATGGTTTTTGGGAAAATGGTTTGATTATGGCATTTAGTAACCAGTAGGTCCACCCTTTGCTTTTATTACAGCGTCAACACGTCGAGGCATACTTTCCACCAGTTTTCGGTAAGTCTGTGCAGGAATGGCTCGCCATTCCTCTTGCAGAGCTGATGCAAGAGATGCAAGTGAAGCCAGGCGTGGTGTGCGGTTTCGTATCCGTCGCTCCAGTTCGTCCCACATGTGCTCGATTGGGTTGAGATCGGGGCTCTGAGCAGGCCAGTCTAACAAATCCACCTTATTTTCACGAAACCAGTCCTGCACACGCCTTGCAGTATGGCAGGGAGCTCGATCCTGTTGAAACAAACAATGGCCATCTCCGTAGTATTGCCACAGTGTAGGGAGGGCCGAATTGTCCAGAACGTCGAGATAAACGTCAGCGTTCATGGTAGTGGGTATAACAACCAACGGGCCGAGCCCTAGCCAGGAAAAACAACCCCATACCATGATGGACCCTCCACCGAACTTCACCGTTGGACGTACACAGTCAGGAAGAAGCCGTTCTCCGGGCTGTCGCCACACCCAAACACGCCCATCAGACTGGAAGAGTGAATACCGCGACTCGTCGCCCCAAAGAACAGTTTTCCAGTCCTCCACGGTCCAGGAACGACGGGAGACACACCAGGCCAAACGACGCGTGGCATTAACTTTTGTAATCAGTGGCTTGTGTACAGCTGCTCTACCATAATAACCAAGTCTGTGCATCTCTCTGCGGATAGTTACAGTACTAACGGAGGTACCGGATGCTCTTCCTACCTCCTCAGCGATGGAAGCGGCAGAGGACGTGCGGGACTTCTTGACATGTCGTACCAGACTTCTTCTATCACGTTCCGTCAGTTTGCGTGGTCGTCCGGAACGTTTTTTCGCGTTAGTTGCACCGTCGTGCTTCCATCTCATGATAACATCCGCTACAGTCGACTTTGGTATATCCTGTTTGGCTGCAATGTTTCGTATAGAAACGTTACTTAAATAACATCCGATGACGAGTCCACGTTGGAACTCGGAGAGTTCACGTCCGCGCGGCATGGCTTCACAACAGTTACTGATAACTTAACAGAACACCTCAGCATTATAGTTTCGCCACGCTTTTTCCCAGCATACCTTTCGGCGAAGGTGATATTTGCAGAAATGCGGATTTTCCGGGGTGTCCGAATACTTTTGATCATATAGTGTATATATAAAACCTTATTGATTTAGAATTTTTTTCTTATTTTCTGTCGTAAACTTGAGAAAAACATTAGTACCATAAGTATATATATATATATATATATATATATATATATATATATATATATATATATATATATATATATATATATATATATTAACGCAACTCATTAAATTTGCCGTAACGTTTTGTACAATGAACTTATCATGGTGAAATTTTTCCATGAATTGATCCTTCCAACCATGCATGATCCATCTAAATCACAGGAAATGATGGAATTGATCCCCTTCTTTTAGTGTGGCACTGCTTGTTATCGAAGGTGCGTCGCAACACAACCACTGCAGGAATCATCCGAGTGTTGTTTGTGTTGTGTTGTTTTTCTTCTGTGTGAGGATTGATTGTTGTAGTAAGATTTCTTTCAGGTGACTGCGAAGAAAGAAATTTGATGGTGACATGCAGGGTTGACAAAAACCCCAAAACCCAACTTGTTTTTTGCTGGGTATTTGGGTTTTTGCTGGGTTTTTTGGTTTCTGCTGGGTTTTTGCCGACCCTGGACTTAATGAGATCTTGGTGACCACAGATCTTTCGAAAGATTCAATAGGAGCCATACTCTCTGATTTATGCCATCTTGTACGGTCTTGTTGAAGCTATAACCTTGTACAAGTTTCGTGGTATCAACTGATTCACACGTTGCTAGTTCTTTGGAGGAAAAGTGGTTCAATGATCTTGTTGAAGTTTCTGCGCACCACATACCAATTTTTCCGATCGTAAAGAGGTGGTACACGTAAAGCACGTAAGTCCTTTACTACCCACGTGGTGGACCATACATGCGCAATCCAACAGGTTCAGATTCTCATGAGTAAATGCTCGAGATCATTCGCAGTACCCCCAAGTGTTTCTGTAAATCTAGGGGTTGCATTTGCTGGACAGCCATTACACTGTACCGTCGAAACATTTGTCATTTATTAAAGTTTATGAACGTTTTACAAATGTACTTTTAGTTGTTGTGTATGAATGTAAGCCTGACTTTCGTGTTGCTTTGTGACGTATACTAACGGTCGCACCACCTTTCGTCGGCAAACTTTGTAATGGTTTATGTAGAGCAGTAGTTCCCAACCTTTTTTGCGCCATGCCCCACCTCGACACCTCAAAAAATTTGATGCCCCCCATTAATATAAAAACAAATTTGGTGTTGAAAAGGTATTATTTAAAATTTACAATAATATGAGTACATTAATATGAGTTACCGTACATTCAATATGAGTAAATAAACTCGAGGTTGAAGCTAACTAAATTATTACCTTGAAATAAAATTTCTCAGTTGAAAAGTTATAATTTTAAATTTCAATAATATGAGTACATTCAATATGAGTTATATTAAATATGAGTCAAGAAACTTGAGATTGAAGCTAACTATATTATTTCCTTGAAATAAAACTTCTCAGTTGAAAAGTTGCAATTTTAAATTCACAAAAAAGTAATTTAATCAATAATACCACTTTAAATTCACAATATTAGGTAAAAATACAGCAAATTCAAAGTTTGATAATCTCAAGTTAGTGAGATCCTTGAGCTTGATGTTTACTACAAATGGTTTTGATTTCAGGCACTAACTTAGTTAGCTTCAGTCTTAAGTCTCCTCGTTTTGTGATATCCAGTCGGTTTCTTTTTTTCTGTAGTAAGTCACTTACAGCACTAAAACCACATTCCACCAAATATGAAGATGTGTAAAAATGTTGCAAATAAAAATAATTATATGTTATTGAAATTTTAAAATATATTTACTTATAAAAATTATTATGTATAAATTTCATTTTATTGTAGCATTTTCAAATTGCCCCCCTGTGGGGCGTGCGCCCCACGTTGGGAATCACTGATGTAGAGGGAATTTTGCATAGTTCAGAAATTTCTTTCAGAACATCTCTCGCACTTTAGCGAACATTTGGGCTAATCTACGATGTTGCATTCCTCTTTTCTTTAAAATATCAAATGTCAAGTTCAAATCTTATTTAGCACTTTCTTGGTTACAAATTTATTCCGTTATTAATGCCATTTAGCACTCTTGTATGGTTTATACTTTGTGTAACATTTCACAATGAAAATACGTTCATGGGGAGAGTGACATGACAGTAGCCTATATGGAAGGAAGCCCACCTTCCATATTATTTTGGCTTTATAGCGAATTAAAACTAATATTTCGCATTGCTCCGAGATTATAACATTGAATCACGCATGGTTGAAGCTCAGTTCATGGGAAATTTCACCATGATAAGTTCGTTGCGTAGAGCGTTACGGCATATCTAACGAGTTGCGCCAGTAAAATTAAAAATAAATAAGAAATATAAACTTTACAATATGAATAAGTGGAACGTCTTTGGATGAAAATTAAAATGGATCGTATTCAAAATTAATACAATGAAAAAAGTTGAAAGTAAAACAAAAGATGGGGAAAAAACTTAATTAGGAAAAAGTGTTCTTATCTGAAATTTCTCTTTTATTATTAACTTTTTTTTCCATCTCCTACAGACAGGTGATCAAGTCCTACGCGTAAATGACCTGAACGTGAGTGGTGCCCTTCACAAGGAGGTCGCGTCCTTAGTCAGGGAAGGCACGGAGGTCATACTCCATGTTAAAAGCACCGGCCTCATCCCCGTCAAGAAGTAAGCGACCTTCAAAATGGCCTCGAACCTAAAGGGCGTTTGAAGATGATTTTTTTTTTTAAATACTGAATTAAAATTTAATATTTTTTAGCGTTAAGTTTTCGTTATTGAATTATTAAAGAATAAAATGTAAGGAATCATAAAATTATAAGTTGTAATAAATTATTGTATATATTAAAAAAATGTAAGTACTTTTTTTATGAGGGTGTCAAATATATAACAACCGAACACAGAGTCTAAGATTTCGAACGCGTGTTGTATAATAGACACACACTATATATATATATATATATATAATATATTGGGTTTTGAACAAATGCTCAGGGTTGAGTGTGTTCGACTCCTTTGCAGCATTCAGCTTCATTTGGGGGATTTGTATAGAACCCATTCATCTACCAACCAAAAGAAGGATGAACAGCTGAGAAAGCTGCGCACCGCCTGCTCGCAACGGGACTCGAACCCGAGGCCAATAGATTTGTAGATAGCAATGCGAACCGTGCACAACCGGGGCACACACACACACACACACTGTAGTATTCATGGATATCAATGAAAAAAGACTACACTGAATCTTCTAATACGATATTTCTTTGTACAGGTAAACATGGTAGTAAACCTTTCCGAAACACTATTATGTCTTTTTTTCCCAATTATTAGTTCAGACTTAACCATAAATTAGGAATAGACCATGTTAATGCTGTTATTTAACCGAGGCCTTGGAAGGGACTATTCTGCAGCCGCTAAGTTAAATTAGGTTTAGATCAGAGCAGTAACAGCTAGGCCAAACCTATCTAAGGTTGGAACTTGGATAGAGTCTAAATTGTATCATGCAGTTAAGAAAAAGTCTTGTATACGCAAGTTAAAATTCTAATACCATGAACTAAGCCTAGCAAAGACTTATAATTTCAGTGCCTACACTATGACGAAGCTAAGGGCCTAAGCCTGTAGGGTATATACGGTGCATTGATTAAGTTGCAGCCAACCTCGGTCTTTTTTACCTATTTACAAGTAAATAAAACTTTTTCCTAAAGTTTATGTATTAATATATGCACAGTGGTCAAAATGGTAAAATTTACACTGGGATCTAAAAGCAACTTATTTACAAGATATTTAAAAATGATCTTCTTGTACGAGTTTTTCCCCATAAAAACAATGAATTTTTTCAGCTCGTTCGCCTGTACCAATATGGCGGCGAGACGAGCCTGTCGATTAGCTAGCTAATGAAATAAGGTGGTGGTCGGTCTATATGTCGTTGTTAGTATTTTTTGTTGTTATTGCGGTGCGATAGTCAGTCTCTGTCTCGGGTGCTTTGGTCTCGGTCTCGATCATCGTGGTCTCGACTACATCACTGTCTCATAACATAAATAAAATATAAATTTATTTATAATTAATTAATAATATAATAATAATTTATCTACTGTAATCATTATTTTATATATATATATATTTTTTTTCCTTTTCTTTTCGGGATCAGCAATCCTGACGACCCCCTTTCTTGGGTCCTCGTTGAACCTGGTAATGACGTCCCAGATTGCGTTCTGGACCATTCTTCCGGGGACTACATGAAGTGCCCGAGCAGTCTGTCGTCCGTAGGAACGAATCCTACGAACAATTCTGAAAATCCTATTCAAATAATCGTTAGCGGGGCTGGAAAACACACCCTTGGGTGCAGGTGAGCAGACTTGATTCAACAAGTTTTATATGTTAATTCCACCACCATCCGCCAGGGAAACCTATAATTATAATTGATAGAGCGCTGGGCTGTTAATATGAGGGTTCCGGATTCGAGTCTCGGCTTGGAGTTCAGATTTCAGCGATTAAGATGATTCCTTGGGTCTTCTTTAGTGGGGTAGTAGGGAGTTCGAATCCTGCGTCAAGCTGTAGGTCCCCTTCGTCATATGACCTTTATAGATATTACGGAGGTGGTTGAACAAATTCCAAACATTATAGTTATCCCCCATCCCCACCCTTCCTCTCCCCTTTCCCCAAGGAAGACGTCAAATATTGTCCTAAACCGATTCTACCGTACAAAAGATGAGGAATAAGACCGGTGTTCGCGTTTTGTACCATCTTTGTGGTTCGACCTTGGCCTTGAGTCGTTGTTGTTGGTATTTTTCTCGGTCGACGGTGATACCACTTTTTAAACTCAGGTAGTAGGTAATATCCGAAACAAATCCCCCATTTTACCAGCTAGAAAGGTTGGGGGGAACACCAACGAGTCGTCTGAGCGCAAGCAATTCACGGAGTAGCGTAGGTGGCAGACCCAACTCGAGGGAGTCGAATCCCGGAACTACTTCACATTCCGGGCTCACTCTCCAACCGATCTGTATTTGTAAATGAGAGAATGGAACATTTTAAGTGTACAGTTAATCGATGCATTTGACTCGAAAGTCTGCCGTTCGAATGATGTTTTCTTTTGTATTTAATTCACCGAGATTTTTTTTAACTCGTTATTAATAAGTTCTTAAAAGTAAAATGACTGTATTATTCCTGCAGCATTTGCAAGGGACCCCCAGAAAAGCCCGGAATCTTCGTGCAGCGGGTGCGCGAGAGAGGAATAGCGGAAGAGGCGGGTCTAAGACCCGGAGACCAAATTCTGTCCTGCAACGGCATTTCCTTTCTTCGCACAGATTTTCAACAGGTAAATATTAAAATTTACGCTTTTACATCGCGTGTCCACTTTATGTAACGTTGTATTTAAATTTCGCACTTGTTTAACTGTTTGGAGAAAATTTAAGTGAAGTCGCTGTCGTCACTCGGCTACACGTGTTATGTTTAAAGTGTTATTACAGTGTTTTTTTTTTTTTTGCTTGTTGTAAAGGGAAATGTTCAGTTCTAATTTATTTAATCGTTAAAATTTTTTTTTATTTAATTACGATGGAGAAGTTTTGAATTTGAGTTTATTAAACGAGGATTCAGTTGTTAGAGAGAGAGAGAGAGAGAGAGAGAGAGAGAGAGAGAGAGAGAGAGAGAGAGAGAGAGAGAGAGAGAGAGAGAGGAAACATTAGATATTAATCACGATAATAATTCATTTCTTTCCTTCTGTGAAATTGAGATTTTGCTACTTACGAGCTTTTGGAGCATATATATATATATATATATAGTGGCGCGCAGTGGGTACGTCTGCAGGGTAAACGGTATTGCGTACGAGCACACGCACTATATGTACATTGTACATATTATATAATTATAGTAGCTAATGATAAACTTCATAACTGACTAGTGGGTATGTACTGTAGAGTGTAGACTATTCTAAAAAATACGGTACTGTCTTTAATATCCTTAATAAGATTTTTATTAGGGTAGGCGGCGCTTACCTAACTTACCCTGAATGCACGCCACTGAATTTATATATATACTAGGGGCACTCAATATATTTTGCCCCACCCTTTTTTCTTAGTTAAATAATAGGCCATGGGGCTGAAATGTCTTTTGGGCTGTAAGTTTGAAGTTTCTGCGCTTCACATAACCGGATTTTTTCCAGTTTGAACCTCCCCTCCTTGTATAAAACCTCCCCTCCTTATATAAAACCGCTTTTAAACGCCCTTGTATAAAACCGATGGTTAACGCAATTTCGAAAATGGCGTCTGACAGTGATGTGCGTCGTAAACCAGAGAGCTGTTATCGAGTTCTTAACCGCAGAGAAGGAAACAGTTGGAAATATTCACAAACGTCTACAAAACGTTTACGGAGATGCTGTTGCTGATCGAAGCACATTGGACGCTGGTCTAAACGTGTGAGATCATCGGAGAGAGGGGGAGCCAGCCTCGATGATGAGCCATGCAGCGGTCGCCCGGCATCGGCTGTGACATCTCTCACTGTGCAACGTGCTAACAGCATCATTCGATCAAATCGGCGCATCACATACAAGGAGCTATCACTGGAGCTAAGAATTAGTGAAGGGAGTGTGAATACGATAATTCGGCAATTGGGATACTCAAAAGTGTGTTCACGGTTTGTTCCTCGCGAACTGACTGAAAATCACAAAGCCCAAAGAAAAGAAATTGCTTCTGAGTCGTTGGTTCGATACGAGACAGAAGGGGATGACTTCCTTTCACGAATTGTGACTGGGGATGAAACTTGGGTACAACGCTTTGAACCTGAAACAAAACGCCAATCCATGGAGTGGCATCACGCAGACTCCCCACGCAAGAAAAAGTTCAAAATGGCTCCCTCTGCAGGAAAGGTTATGGCCACCATCTTCTGGGACATGAAAAGGGTGATTCTGGTGGACATTATGAAAAAAGGACAGACAATCAACTCAGGGGCATATATTGCTACCCTACAGAGACTCCAGAGACGTATGAAGCAAGTTCGAGCGGAGAGAAAACTGGAAGACGTCCTCCTTTTGCACGATAACGCAAAACCACACAACAGTTTGCAAACAAGAGAGGCCATCACAAAAATGTGCTTGACTGTGTTACCCCACCCTCCATACAGCCCGGATCTGGCACCTTCAGACTTCCATTTGTTTGGGCCAATGAAGGATGCTATTCGCGGAAGAAAGTTTCAGAGTGATGATGAGGTTGTTGAGGAGGTTCAGCGGTAGCTCCAGCAGAAGCCAGCGGACTTTTACCAGCAAGGAATAAAGGCCCTTGTTTCAAAGTGGAGGAAAGCCGTAGAAAAAGATGGAGACTATGTGGAAAAATAAAAACTTGTAAAAAAGGTATGTAACTACTTGTGTACAAAATTTCTGGAACTTACAAGGAAACTTGGAAAGAAAAAAAAAGGTGGGGCAAAATATATTGAATGGCCCTCGTGTGTGTGTATATATATATATATATACAGGGTGGGGCACGGGAATCAAGTGTTTTTTGAATAGCTAGTAATCGGCCATTAGGAATGGGAGGGGCGTGCGGTAGGTAGCATTCCATTCCTGGGTTCATAGCATTTAACTTTAACTAACACTCACCTTTATCTTTCAGGTGCCATCATGGAGCAGTGGACGTTAGAACACCGCATGTTCGCGTATGATCATTTTGTTAGGAGTGGCGAGTCAGTGACAGCAGTTCAGCGTGCGTTTCGCCGCAGATTCAACATTCATCGAAATGACTCTGTTCCCGCTCGTGACACAATCTTACGTTGGGTTAACAATCTTCGAACAGGAGGCTCAATAATGAAAAGAAAACCGAAGGGGCCGCAACGCACTGTGCGTACTCCAGAGAACGTTGAAAGGGTCAGACAAGCGATGTTGCAAAGCCCAGGCCGCTCTGCTCGGAGACATTCAGCTGCACTCGGAATCAGCAATCGTACTGTTAGACGGATTTTGCATGAAGAATTACATTTTCACCCATACAAGTTAGCGATGGTGCAGGAATTGAATGTAAACGATTGCCCCCAACGACTGAATTTTGCACAGGAAATGCTTGCACTTTATGAGCAGAATGAAAACATGATGGTGGTAATGAGTGATGAAGCCCATTTCCACCTTAATGGGGCCGTCAACAATCAAAACTGTCGGTATTGGGCTGCTGAAAATCCGCGACAACTCCATGAAAAACCGCTGCATAGCCCTAAGGTTACAGTTTGGTGCGCGGTGGGAAAGTTTGGCGTCATCGGTCCCTATTTCTTCGAACAAAATGGGGTTACCGTTACCATAACATCTGGGCGTTACATTGAGATGGTGAACACCTTTTTCATCCCTGAGTTACGAAGAAGGCGTATTGCTCGTCGACATTTGTGGTTTCAGCAAGATGGGGCCACGCCACACACCGCCAGAGCGTCAATGGCTGTTCTTCGCCCCCTGTTTCCCAACCATCTCATTTCGAGATTTGGTGACATTGCATGGCCCCCTCGGTCCCCTGACTTGTCCACATGTGACTTCTTTCTATGGGGGTACCTCAAGTCACGTGTCTACGAGGACAAGCCCCGTACATTAGATGCATTGAAGGAAGCGATCCGTCAACAAATCATCCAAATCAACAGAGACCTGCTGGGAAGAGTGGAGGCCAATTTTCGTAAACGCCTTCAACAATGCGTCGACGGCCAAGGACATCATATGCCAGATATAATTTTCGGTACATGATTATTATGACATGAAATGCTATGTTCTTACGAATGTTGTTCTACCAATATATTTTCTTTACAAAAATAAATATCATTTTCCTGATTATTCCAAAAACACTTGGTTCCCGTGCCCCACCCTGTATATATATATATATATAATTTTTTTTTTTCCCCCTCCGATGAAGCGATAAAATTCCTTAAATTTCTTTTTACTCCTTTACTATTTTATTTCCTGCAGGCAGTGCAGGCCATGAAGGCCTCTCCTTACCTCCGACTGGAGGTGCTGCGAGGGGCAGGGCTCGAATTGGTAGCGGGTGAATCTTCAGGGTACAACTCCTCCGCCTCTTCGGAGACGGGTGAAGAGAATTACCCTCCGTCAGAAGCAGATTTCAGGGAAGATTTTTCTCATTCTTTGGCCTCCACGTTGACAAGGTGAATGTTATATTCGATATTAAGAAGGATCGACTCTGGATAGTAGAGGAGCGTTTCATTGCTTTATCAGTTGAAGATAAGATAACACTTCTTTCTTCGTTCGCAAAACAGTTGTTTTTGTTGTACGAGAAGGAAGGTATAACTCCGATTATTTTTCTTATCGTTGTCATGAAAAATTGACAGAGTGCGTTTGAAACGTTACGTTTTTGTTATATTTGAAATGTTGATTTCGTTACGATCTCGTTACATTTATTTGCCAAGTTCTTTTGCTACATGTGTTACAATTTTGTTGTTTCTGTTCGAAGGTTAAATGGCATCCGAGACCGCATTCAGCTGGATCCGAAAAGGGACTGGAAAGAGATTGAAGCCGAATGGGCAGATGCGGAAGTGAACGAAAAGAGATCGCAGTTAGAAAACAGCCACCACACCATCCTCTCTCAAAAGGTAATTTAGTAAAGTGACCAATTAAGGTGTTTTTATGTCAGTAGGTTTTTAAAGCGTTTTAGTAGTTAAAAACTTGAAGGGTAGCTGAGGCATAGTTTATGGTTATGAAGGTTCTCCCTCATGCTTTCCGTCTTTCGTTTCGATGAGTTAGGCTCTATTTTGTTTTCTTTCTCTAGTTAAACCCTCAAGCCTCAGCCAACAAAAGCTTCTTAAACTTGACTATAAACGAAGCGGACGAGGAACCGATGAATCGACAACCGTTCACCAACCCCTGCAACACATGCTCCCATTTGGCGCCGCCCCCTTCTTTCTCTTCGCAAAGCAAGAGGTCCACTTTAAGTAAACCGCGTTCTTTGATCGATCTTCGTCCTTCCAAAAACGAATCCAACTTCAAAATCGCGATGCAGATGGCCTCCGACGAACACGTGAGCAAAATCGTCATTCCATCGGCGCCCAAAGACGAACAAAATGCGTTACTCAGACTGGAAGAACTTTCCTCAGGAGCTAAGGTTAGTCTTACGATGGTGGAAGGGTAGATTTCTTTTTGGTATTTCTTCGAGTTGGGTCGGCAGTACATAAAAAAACCCTCGAAAAATTTAGTAAATCGGTCAAGTAAAGATTTAGTTTATATCCAATTATACGAGGGTAATTCAATAAGTATCCGCACTTTTTTATTTTCACAATTTTATTTTCACATCTGAAATGTCTTTGGCTGTATGCGTAGCCAGTCATGCACCGCCTCCTTCAGATCATCATTGCCTTGGAATCGCTGACCTCTCAAAGCGTCTTTTAGTGGTCCAAACAGGTAAAAATCCGAAGGTGCCAGGTCTGGACTGTAGGCTGGATGGTCGAGAACTTCAAATTTAAGTTCTTGAAGGCATTTTCTAGTCTGTGCAGCGGTATGAGGGCGCGCATTGTCGTGTAACAGAGTAACACCTTCCGACAATCTCCCGTTGCAAGGAAGTTCAAAGTTCAAAGCGCAGCCGTCAGCAGGTAAAGTTATGCTAACACTGTTTTGGGATACACGAGGCCCTATCCTTGAACATTATCTAGAGCGTGGAACTACAATAACAAGTGCATCGTATTCTGACATGCTTCGGAATGAGTTAAAGCAAGCAATTCGCACAAAACGGAGAGGGAGATTGTCGGAAGGTGTTATTCTGTTACACGACAATGCGCGCCCTCATACCGCTGCACAGACTAGAAAATGCCTTCAAGAACTTAAATTTGAAGTTCTCGAGCATCCAGTCTACAGTCCAGACCTGGCACCTTCGGATTTTTACCTGTTTGGACCACTAAAAGACGTTTTGAGAGGTCAGCGATTCCAAGGCAATGATGACCTGAAGGAGGCGGTGCATGACTGGCTACTCACACAGCCAAAAACATTCTTTTGTGATGGCATTAGGAAGCTTGTAGATTGTTGGACTAAGTTTATTGAGAAACGGGGAAACTACGTTGAGAAGTCATGTGTTTATAATCTATCAGATGTGAAAATAAAATTGTGAAAATAAAAAGTGCGGATACTTATTGAATTACCCTCGTAAGTGCGCAATACAGTTCTGTTGTTTATTTCCACACCTGATGTTGCTCTCAGGATGGTTACATCTTAGCAACACCACTTCTCATTAGGTCAGCGAAGTTAAGCGAAGTTGTGCCTGTTCAGTACTTGGATGGGTGACCCTCCTCTGCGTTCGGATGATGTAGCGACCCTCAGACGTTCGGATCTCACGTGAAACTGTCGGTCCCTCCTGTCACATGACCTTTGCCGTTACGAAGGAGGTTAAAGAACTATTGTTTATTGTTGTTTCTCGATCGTTTCAGAGTTCACCTTTGAAGGGTTCTGCAACATTGCAAAGTCACAGTAAAACGTGCTCAATTTCCTCCACGTCTTCTGAAGAATCGACCAATCATGGAATGTTTCCTGATCACGTACGACCCGGGCTCAGCGCTTCTCTCAAGGTAGTGACGTTTTTCAGCATAAAACTGTATATTGTTAAAAAAGAAAATGTTTTGAAAAAATGCTTGTATCACTTCAATTTTAGACGAATTCGTGTTAATTCCTCCCTGATCGATTCCCCTAGAACGACAAGTTTATCGTTTGAAAATGTCGATTTGAGATGAAACACGTTTTGCCGTACTGTCAAATCCGTCAGAATAAAATAAATGACGATTGATTGACGATATCTTTCACGGTTAAACTAGGGTACGTTAAGTCAGGTTAGAATAAGTTAGGGTAGACGTAAATAAATAAGGCATGTCGTGGATCGACAACACACAAGTTTATTCATTGACACTTTTTTGGTTTGAAAGAGTTTCGGTCGCGAAAGTCGTCGTCGTTCTGGAGAACTCGATCAGAAGGAAGTGACATTCTAAACAATCCCATTATTTAATTTTAGCCTCTAGAGGGTTTTCTTAAGTATATAAATGTATTGTTTGAAAAGCGCCATTTTTTTGTAATGATTGACTCCTGTAGTCTTTGAAAAAATTGTAAGAATAAAGTTAGCGATTAGAACCTTCGGTCGGCGCCCTTGGACAAGGAGCCCTCTGAAATCCTCCTACTTCATCGCCTCCTTCAGGATGCTCGCCAACTCCTTCGGTGTCGAAGCGTTCCTCAGAACTTCAACGGGCAAAGTTCCGAGGACTCCGACTCCCTTTTGAGTTTTCCTTCGTCCACCATTTCCCTCTGCAAGAGCGGCAGTGGCAGGTTCACCTCCAAGATTCATATTCGGTCCTCCCCACCCCCGCCTCCGCCAAGGGGTAATGCCACTAAACTGACGCGGCAACACCGCAAACCTAAATGTGGACACCACCGCAAATTGGGCTCCTCCCATCACTACACCCTTTCTCCCCCCACCTCCCCCTGTACGAGTTCTACGAGCAGCGGAGACAACATGGTGTTCGGCGGCGCCTTCAGGAGGAGACAGAGTCTCGAATCTCTCTCCGCCAGTAGCGATGATTCGATCCATTGGGACGACGTTGAAAGGCATCTGCGCGTCACGGCGACCGCGGTCTCGAACCTTCCACTACCTTCTCTTTCGAGGACGACGGTGGCGACGACTGTTCCCCCACCACCCCCTCCTCCTCCTCCTCCTCCTCCTCCTCCCCCTCCCGGCCCTTCCTCCTCTTCCTCCTCCTCCTCCATTATACCTCCCCCTCCACCTCCTCCGCCCTTACAAGTGCCATCGAACGAGGGTTCTTCCTTCTGCAGCCAAATTTTGAATCGCCAGCAGGTCAGCCTTGAAGTAGTCTGCATGGAGGGCAGTAATAAATGCTTACTTTGTAACTGCATGCCTTAAAGGACCCCATTAAACCCCTCCCCCCCCCCCTTTAAATAGAAGACATCACTCATTACTAACCAGTTACGAACATTTTAACACTTAATTGATCGAAGGAAAGTAATTCTGAACGGTGAAATTACTAACCAGTTTGAAGGTCCGATGAGGCTTCATAAAAAAAAGAACTTCATACTACAAACTTCACAAACTTCATAAAAACTGAATCCTTAACTGGTGTTTTGGACAATTTTACCATTAAAAAACTATAAATTCATTTTTAATAAACATTTAATTATATTGTTGTTATTATGAAACCTGTTCTGACTCGTTTAAAATTGTGTGTATGTATACATACAGTATATAAACTTATTACTATCTGCTAACAATGACTAACTGGTGTACGTTTGGTGTGAAGTGCATGCATTGTTTGGTGGATAAACTTTTTTCCTTTTTACTTCATATTTTATGAATGTTCAAGTACTCTGCCAAATATAAACATTAATTTGAAGTAACTATGAGGCTCACAGTATATGTATATATATTAACATTGACAGTGAAATAGGTTATAATTGTATAGAAATCCATAAATTATAAGCACACATAATTACGGTGTGTAGTAAAATTGCTGGTGCTCTTCCAATATGTGCTCTACCTTAAAATTTACATTCCAATACGTGATCTACCTTAAAATTTACATTCCAATACGTGATCTATCTTAGATTATTCGGATTAGCAGCAGGTACGTTAGTTAGCCTTATAAGGCTAACTAACGAAAATATCACGACTTAACCTAACCAATGGTCAAGGGCGTATAGTTGACCTAACGATTGGTTAGGTTAAGTCATGATATTTTCGTTAGTTAGCCTTATAAGGCTAGTTTCACGGTAGAGCACGTATTGGAATATGGTAGATCACAGTTTCGCGGTAGAGCACATATTGGAAGAGCACCAAATTGCTATAGGTTAGGTGAACTTCACTAATGCTATATTAATACTATATAGTATGTGTTCTTGCATTTTTACCTGTTATCATAATTTACAACTTGTGAAATGCATATACTATATATCGTATGAATCTTTAATATACATTAAAAGCCTCAGCTTATGTTGGGACTATGTCATACGTTGTAAGCCAAAAGACACCACTTGATGTAGCATTTTTTGTGCGAAGGTATTCTTGTAGTTTACATCAATATTCATTTTAAAAATAATAGTGTTGGTCGAAGTATTCTTATAGCTTAGCTTTTCTTAACGTTCACTTATAGTTATTGCTTATAACTAGCGGCTTACCCTAAGTATTAACGTCACAGACACACTCTTAAAATTTTGTCTTGAAGTCTGAAAATAAAATAAGGATTTTATATCAAGAGGATTGAGGTGTCAAAATTCCCTACTTCATACTAATTAATAGGTGGAGTTTTTTTACTTTAGTTGTTTCCGAGGGTTTTCTGAAATGTTTTTTTTATGCAAAATCATAATGCTTATTTTTATTAATAATGCACTTGGGTAGCAAGTAATGAATAAATTTATTAATAATAATATTATTATTATTATTATTATTATTATTACAGAGTGAACAAACTTGCATGATTCTATAAACTAATAAAGATCCGAAGATGCTCTCTAGGTTAGCCCATGAAGAGAAAAAGTTTAAAATTACGAGTGGATATATAATATATATTAGGGTGGCCCTTATTTTGTCACTTTTTATTTTTTTCTTTCTCACCCCTTCATTAGATGCTTCCTATTGAGAAAGTTTTTCATGCAAAATTTTATAGCGTTTGGACAATATTTAGTGTGTGCTCAAGCTGTCCAAAATTTTAAGCATCCTAACTCTGCAGTTGCCTTTTATAATACAGTACGGATTCACTCACACTCAAATCCAGTATTCATTTAATATAAAAAAGTTGTACAATTAGTATTTATTAATATATTTCTAACAACAAGCTTGGTTGCTATTAAAATTTTACTTAATTTTGTGAACTATATGTATAAAATTAATAATCTTTACATATATAGTGGGTATGACCGCTACCCTGGAACATCATCCGAATGCATTTCCGCGGCGATGGGACTCAAAATAATGTGATTTGAGCTGGGCACGACTTTGCGGATAATCAAATTTAGCTTATTAGATCCCCATATTGTTTGCAAAGCCCCATCGTTTTTTTTATTTATTTCATTCAATTAATACAAGATTTTTAAACAACAAAAAATACTTTTATTAAAATTAAAGGTGATAAGAAATTGAACTGAAAAATTAGCGCAACACAACCCTTATTTAAAGGTTGCAAGAAGAGTCTGATATGCCTTTGAGAATGGTATCTTTCTTGGAATCGGGGTACTTCTTCCGATGCTCTTGGACAATTTGAACGAAAAACTGGGTCTGTTCTTCGTTCTTGCTGAGGAGTCTATTATATTCCTGCATCAATGCAACTCCCCTTTCAGCAGTGTCATTCACTACTCGAAGATCTTTGACCACTGCTTCTGCCAGTAGGTACTCAGGGTTTTCGATCCACATCTCTGGATTATCACGCAAGAATTCGACTTCAAGCACTAGAAGAGTGAACAAAACCTTCAGACACGAAGTCGCTGTGAACAAAACCTTCAGACACGAAGTCGCTGAGTTTCTTACCTTGGATGTCACTCTTATTCAGATAAATTCGTTTTGGTGCGTCATGTTGTCCTTCCCGTTGTAGATCCTTAACCATAGCTCTTTTTTCTTGCAAATCCAAGTCTCTGTCAAAGAAGGCAAGGCCCACCAGATCTTCACTCAAGTACAAATAAGTGAGCAAGGATTTTATTGAGAGCTCCTTTTGCTGCAGGTGTGTCGCTGACTGCGAGATTGTAGTAGTTGTAGATCATTGCTTGGTGCAGATGCTGGCAAGCGAGAGAGGAACCAGAACTTTACATAGAACTGCACACCGAAAATGCGGAAGTCTTGCATGCCTTTGATTTCTCGTTGCTCCGGGTTTTCGAAATTTGACCCCTTTTGGTGGAACGTCTCCCAGAAAAAGAAGGGTAAGTTCGAGCAGCTCTTGCTAGTCATCTCTTGGATGAACTTGATCTAACTGGAATCGACAGAAGCAGATGATATTGTTCTTCACAGGCTCTACAGCGAGCAGGACGACCTCGTTATTTATGCCAGGACTGTAGTCATTGGGGACGATGTTGTGCCAAAAGGACTTGAACCGTTTGAAAAGCATAATCTCAGGTCCACTTGATATTCCCATTGTTACTATGAAAGCTTCCTCTAACATGATTTCATGTATATGATGGCGACGTGCCAGGTACAAAACTTCAGACCCTAAATGTTGCTCGAAGAGAACACATGCTCCATTTACTGTTCCAGTGTTGCTCGCTGTGGTGTCGAAGCTAAGGTCTTTGATTCGATCACGAACACCTCAATCATCGACGACATCAATCATCGCCTGCGCCATTGCTTGGCCAGTGCCATTTGCAAGCTTGGGATTGAAAGGATCTGATCTGCAAAGCTGGGCACTTGCGTTTTTTTTTGCGGTACTGCGGTACTGCGGTACTACCGCACTACCAAACCGGTACCGCATAACGCAGTACCGCAAAGGATCGCTGAAAGTACAGCAGTACCGCTACCGCATTTTTTGCGGTACTGCGTTATGCGGTACCGGTTTGGTAGTGCGGTAGTACCGCAGTACCGCAGTACCGCAAAAAAAAACGCAAGTGCCCAGCTTTGCTGATCTGGTCCAGATCCTGAAACAACGATTGGGAGACGGTCGACCTTCTTATCTCCAGTTAGGTCATCCATCAGCTTGCCGTCCCAGTGAAGGGTGAGAGGTGTTCGCGGATCAAATTTCTTCTTCAACTCTGCAGCTCTTTGGGCTCGATGCTTCTTCCTGTGTCTTTGCAGAGAAGCTCTGTTGATGTATTCCCCAACGTTCTGACCGAAAGCACTGATCACTGACGCGATGGTAAAGACCGCATCACGGTCACTAGTTTTAGTACGATCCAACGACGAAAGAACTTCTGGATGGAGGATATTTTTGCGGCCTCTTTTGGATGAGGTGATTACACTACGACTCCTCCAACAGCTCCTTCATTCTCTGAATCCGTGGTGTTCTCACCTGTGGAAGATGAAGAAGATTCCAGGACGATTTTTCTGTTAAGTACGAGATTCTCTATTTCATGTCTCTTCTTAAATTCATCATTCCGAATTCGCTCCTTCGTAGCTGCTTCCTCCTTTTTAGCCAAAGTAATATCAATTCCAGCAATGGAGCCTCTTCTGCCCTTCTCTTTGTGCCAAAAGGAACGCTTTATCCTCCTCATTCGTCATCAACACCATAGCATTTTGGTGAGCAACGTCAAAAAGGTCATCAAAGCAGGATTTCAGCTCTTCTTTCTTCCTTTGTGTATCCGTCTTCCGGGACTGATTTTTTTTTCAAAAGATCCCACTTCTTCATCAGACTCTCCAACTGCTTCACTGCATGTTGAACTGGCCGCAGTGGAATCCTCGCCTTCTTCCAAAAAGTCTCCACTTCCGCTATCGTCAACTGGGCAGCCTTGTGCTTATTCTTAAGCGACTGAAGCAAATGTAAATAGTACCTCATAACATCCCCATTACTTGGCAATTTTGCACCTGATAAACAATTTTGAGTATGTTCAAGCAAATAAACCGCATGTTTTTTTCGAGTTCCACTAGCCATCATAAAAAAATCTATATACCTAGATAAAAAGAAAGCGTAATGTCGTTTAGCATATAAGAACATAAGATCATCGATACTATTTGTTTCAAATTAACCATATATATAATATGGCAAGTCATATAATAAGCAAATTCTACCAATAACCCATCACGCCTATTTAATAATATATGAGAGAATCGAGAAAGTTTGAAGTCCTTGAGCACACCCTATATACTTATATCTCACTAAAATTTTGTGTATGTTATTTTCTAGTGACATAGAATCCAACTGAAGGGTGAGAGGAAAAAAAATCGTAACTTAAAATTTTAGCACCACTTAAGGGCCACCCTAATATATATATATATATATATATATATATATATATATATATATATATATATATATATATATATTAAAAAGGTTATACTATTCATCCTGTGAACTATTTATATAAAAAAAATAAAGTATAGGAGAGTATAAGCTCTCTCTCTCTCCCCCACTTGCTTCTGCTAGCAGAAAAAGTGTTAAAACAAAGGTATAGGGAAGTTAGAAAATGAAAATAAATGCTTTCGTATACATTCAATGTGCGGTAATAATGCCATAGGTATATTGCCGTAAGTTCAAGCCAAAAGACACAACTTGGTAAAAATACCATGGGTTAGGTTAGGTGAAAATTTAACCCTTTACTTCCCAAATGGACGAATTTGTAACCTGTCAAATATATGCATTCATAACTTAACCCTACAAAAAATTTGGGTGGTAAAGGGTTAAGTTCATATATTAAGGGGAAATATATGTAACTTAACACTGTGTACTATGTATGCTATGGTAGTTTTACCTACTGTATAGCATTATTATCTAGACTCGTATACATTCACACCATGCATGACTTATCTCGTGTACCGAGTGTGCGCATAGTGTGAATGTAGCATTATTTTCATGTTTAATTCATATTAGTGGTAGTAGTATCAGTAATAGCATATTATTATTATTTCAGGAAATAAGTGGTGCAGTATCTAAATTAAAGAATCATGAAGAACGTCCTGGAACCAGCGTAAAAAAACCTTTACATGACCCCAAGAAGGTGCAGCACGAAAAGGTAAATTAAAACAACTTTTTTAACGGGGGGGAAATTGAAGATAGCTTTACCTATTGGTTGTCTGTTTACTCGCTTCATTACAAATCTTGTTAGGGATTAGATTGTTTTAATTTTAACCTAACTTTACCTAACCTAACATAAACTAACCTAACTATAAGGAGCCTACATTTACAAAGTCTGCCATTAGAAATTTAGTAGACAGTAAATGCAAAAAACTTCACTTTTTTCTGCGTGAAGGTCAAAATATGATAATAAAAACCCACTCTAACCTGTTGTGGAAATAAACTCTGTCTATTAGAGTGGGTTTTTATTATCATATTAGTAGACAGTACAAAACTCAATAAAATATTTCTCTATACAAAATTTCGAGGGAAATTTTAATCCAGTTTATGTTCGGTCTTTCAAAGCGTAATACATTCCTCAGCGCGAACTCTCAGCAGAAAAAGCATGTGTGAGGTTTTAGGGTAATTTAAAGAAAAATGTACACTTACCGAAAATCACGTTTGTCATATATTATACATTTATTTACAGTTAATGGAAGAGTTCAAAAAGGCCCACGCATTGATGGTCGCTAAACGCCAAGCGGCCGAGAACACTAGTTAAGAAAATACAAAGAAGGCTACTTCACTCAGGAGAAAAACATATAAAATGGTCATATCCCAAGTCATTCATTCAGGACGTCATTCTCGATATGAAAGTGTAAGATATATATATATATATATATACACACACATACGAGGTGAATTGAAAAAACATAAATAAGATGGGCTGTGACGCGAATACAGAATGGGGAGGTATGCTAGTGGAGGGTGTAGTGGGCAAGGGTTCCGTGAGACTCCTAAAACTAGTGTTGGAAAAATACTAGAATAGGAATGAAAATGAGAATGGGCCTACTAAGAAAAAAAAGTAATTTGAAATATCAGTTTTTGATTCCATCATTTTTGGACGAAGGCGGAAATGACCAATGATAGTGGGTTGGGATCGGGGTGCGGAGAAATGTAAAATTTACCACCCATGTGACGAATAGCGAAGGTGTTGCATTATATCAGTGATATTCATTGGGCGGCTCGCGAGCCAAATATATATATAGCGCATTTGGCTCGCGAGCCGCGCAATGAGTACCACTGCATTATATGAACAAGCGCCATGCATCATCTTTTAAACATACTGTTATCCTTTTACTCCGATTCATCGATTTTTTAAAATACTTTATATTTATTGAAGAATCTAATGAATATTGTTACCTTTACCTTTAATTAGGCTTATCCTCTGAAGAATTCTAACTGTTAATACTAATCAGCGTTGAATTTATTTTTGTACCCCATCAATTTTAAAAATTGTGATAAATAAATAAATATATAGTTTGTGTAAAAAATTTTAAGAAAATAGTTTACTATGTGTACATACTGTAAGAAATGTTTGTAGTATATACAAAGACTTATTCGTGTGTTTTACAAATTATGTTATTCTTGATCCATTATGAATTCTTTATTTTTGGAAACGTATTCCATAGTTTAATGCCTGTTTTAATGGAAATGAATAACTTTCGTTGATTTACGTAACATGTTTTTACATGTTTTTGTCTTTTAACTATATGTACTCCATTTACGTGGTTTTTAACATGTTTTGACAGATTTTGTTTTTTAACTAATGCATTTAGATATTTTTTTTCTTGTATTAGTGAAGTACAGGACTGAATTCTATCGTGGACTATATTGTTACGAATTAGAGCGACGTCGTGATCACGTCGCAACACCACTTCCCATTAGATCAGCAAGGTTAAGAGACGTTGGGTTTGCTCAGTAGTTGGATGGGGGACAATCTCCCACGTTCACGTGATAGCGACCCGTGGTTCGGATCCCGCGTAAATTTGTAGGTCTCCTCCGTAACATGACCTTTCCCGTTGCGAAAGAGGTTGAACAACCCCAGTTGTTGTTATTATTGTTACAAATTGTTTCAATTATTTTATTTATAAATTAAATTGCTAAAGCCATATTGGCTTTTATTACATGCACGAGCATTTTAACTTATGCTTCGAAATATTTAAAATTATTATTATTATTATTATAATAATAATAATAATATAATAATAATGATGATGATAATAATAATAATAATAATAATAATCCACTTGATAATAGTTAACCAAAACACTTGGGTCCCGGAAAGATTATATACACCAGGAAAGACGAAAGATGAGCAGGCAAAATTCATTCAAAAAAACAGATTATAGAAATAATTCTCTGAACTTAATTCATTGTATTATACTTTATCAAATACTCGTTTTCAAAATTGTTTAAATGAGGCATATTTTAATGGTCTCCATGGAAACGGTACACTTGGTTTAATTTTATAATTACTTTTGAGATTAAATTGTATCTCAAAATCTCAAATTCAGTGGTTTATCGATGCTTTGATTTCGTTAACATTTTCATAATCCAGTATTTCATATCTCAGTATTATTATTATTTTTCGTCTTAAATACTATCATTAATTTAAGTGTTTATTTGTGAATAGTTTGTTAAATTTAATTATTTTTAATTATTTTCTTTATTGTTTCGTGGCTATACAATGCTCAGCATACCGTAGATTAGTTTTGTTTTAAACTACAAACTACAAAACCCTTGTTGTAATTCTTAATTCTATTCCTATATCTTTGTTTATACTAATACCAAATCCATGTTATAAATTTATTTGACAATAAATAGAAAATGTTTGACTCTGCCTATTATTTTACTTCAAATTAGTGGATTGACGTGACATTCTATGTACAAGATTTTGTTAAAATAGATTGTTGGATTTAATGTGGCAACAAGCTTGACCTTCGTGAAGTGAGGAATCATCGCACGGAACATTTGAAAAGTGTGTGTGTGTATATATATATATATATATATATATACTTTTTTTTTTTTTTTTTTTTTTCTTTCTCTGATTTACCGCCGATTCGTACCTAAAAGGATCGGTACATATCTCGGCGAGGCGGTGAGTGGGTGATGTTACTGTGTTGGGGGTGGTAGACTAGGGGAGTGAGTAAGGGTCAGTCACTGGATAGTGGGTAGGAGGGGTACGGTTTTAAATGCGATGGAGCAGCTGGGAGTGAGTAAGGAAGAAGAGAATCGCTTCCGTTGAAAAGTGGGGGCCGTCGGCGAGTATGGATCGTAGTATGGGATCTTCGGCCGAGAGAGGGAAACACCTGCGACGAAGAGCAGACAACTTTGTGCATTCCACCAGGAGGTGTATGACAGTGATAGGGGTATGGCAGGTAGGGCAAAGCGGGGCTGGCGATTTCGCCATAAGGTGTCCGTGGGTGATGCTGGTGTGGCCTAGGCGGAGACGGGGTAGGATTACTTCCTTATGGCGGGACCGGTGGAATGAGGAGGCCCAGTATCCTATTCGTGGCTTGATCGAGTGGAGTTTATTTTGTGTGGCCTGGTCCCATTCCCGCTGCCATATGGAGCGGAAGTGGGAGCGGAAAGTCGGGAAGAAGTCGGAGAAAGGGAGGGGTCGGGAGGAGGCCGGCAGTGAGCAGGCCGTCTTTGCTGTGCGATCCGCCGCCTCGTTACCCTGGATGCCGACATGAGCCGGGACCCAGCAGAAGGCGATTGTCTTGTGTTGGAGGGTCGTTAGACAGTGGAAGGTTTGGTGGATGGTACAGACGAGCGGGTGGGGGGAGTTAAATCTTTCCAGGGAGAGGAGTGCACTTTGGGAATCCGAATAAATGACGAAGGAGCTGGCAGAGTGGGTGCGCACAATATCGAGGGCCTCCGTAATGGCGAAAAGTTCCGCCGAAAAAAACGGAGGCCTCGCGGGGCAGGCCGACGCCCCGGGAAAGCGGCTGGGACAGAATCACCGCTGAGGAGGCCACACCGGCTTCCGAGCGGGAACCATCCGTGTAAATGGCGACTGCGTCCGGGTGTTGGGTTGCGTGTTCGCGGAAGAGTGACCTGTATATCATGGCGCTCGTGGTAGTCTTCGGTAGGGTACACAGATCTTTGCAAAACTTGATAGGGGTGAGGATCCAACGGGGGTAGATGCTAGTGATGGGACGATTAATCGGAATCGGAATCGAGAATCGGAAGAATCGAGCATTTTTCAGGAATCGGAATCGGAATCGAGAGAATTGTACCATGATTTCCGATTCTTAAAACGATTCTTTAACTTTTAATTGAACCAGTTTTGCAATGTAAACTTTAAAATTTAAATGAAAGAGGATAACAAATTTTATTTTTATTGTATTGTAGCTATACATTAAAACATGTATATCCATGATGTGTAATCAAGAAGATTAAAATGAATTGTTACAACTTACAGTTGATTTTTATTTTTAAACCAATCTATTATAATTTATAATTTATATTACCATACTCATAATGTAAATAGTTAATCTTACCAGAGTAAAATATGACAATTTTCAGAAAAACAAGTATAGAATTATATTTAAAAATATTGAGAATCGAATCGGAATCGAGAATCGTATCGGAATCGAGACTTTTTAGTGGTATCGGAATCGGAATCGGAATCGTTAAAAATTTTGGTATCGTCCCATCACTAATAGATGCTGAATGAAATGGGGATAACTGAGGCGGCGGGCATGTTGAAAAGATCAAGGAAAGAGCGGACCGCTTCAGTGAAGTGCCAGCTCCGTCCCTGAGGTGGTAGTTCTGAAACCACCGTGCCCAGAAGCGAAGAAGGTAGCCTCTGTGCACGGAGGTACGTCCTCATGAGGAGAAGACCCCGTCGGAGGGCGAGAGGGAGATGATCACATTCCACATGGAGGCTGGAAGCTGGGGAGGAGCGGAAGGCACCGGTGGCGAGGCGGAGGCCTCTATTAAGTACCGGGTCCAGGATACGGAGGCGGGCGGTGGAGGCTGAACCGTAAACTGCACTACCATAGTCCAGCTTCGACTGCACTATGGAAGTGTAAAGGCGAAGAAGAGAGCGTCGATCTGCACCCCATGTGGTGTGAGAGAGGTGATCCAGGAGAGCGAGGGGGCGTCGAAGGGATTGCTTTAGGTACTTGAGATGGGGAACCCAATTGAGCCGTCGGTCTAGGATCATGCCCAGAAAACGCGTGGAGGGTACGACCTCAAGAGGCCTGCTGTATAATGTGACAGAGGGTAGAGGAAGGGCTGTGGGTCTTCTTCTACTGAAGACCATACACTTGGTCTTAGGGATGGAGAGGCGGAAACCCACCGACGTCGCCCAACTTTCCACCCAGTAGATGGCGAGCTGCATCTGTCGTTGAACAACAGACGGGTCTCGCCCTGCGAAGTAGATTGCAAGGTCATCCGCATAAATGGAAGAGCGGATGGTGGGTGGAAGGCATTGTAAGACCGTGTTCATCACGACGGAGAAGCAGAGAACACTGAGGATGCTTCCCTGTGGGACCCCGTCCTCCTGCACAAAGGTGTCAGAGAGGACTGAGCCCACCCGGACTTTGAAAGTCCGGGAAGAGAGGAAGCTTCTGATGAAGGTCGGCATGGCTCCGACGAGGCCCAGATGTCGGAGCTGACCGAGGATCATTGCTCGACGGGTGGTGTCATAGGCCTTCTGGATGTCACAAAAAATTGACAGTACGAACTGTCCATTGTCGAAGGCATCCTGTATGTCTCGGCTGAGAAGCAGGAGGGGATCAGTGGTGGAGCGGAATTGTCTGAAGCCGGACTGGGTAGACGGGAAGGAATTGTTATGTTCAAGGACGGTCTACAACACCCATTGGGCAAGTTGTGAGAATTTCGATTAGGCAGCATCCTACATCACATTGCTACGGGAATTAATTCAACCGGTAGATTCCGTGAGAGGGCAGGGACTAAAACTCACGATCTCACCCCTTGCAAGATGTTACCTGCCTGTTGAAACTCACAAGATTTCGGGCGCCTTTAGAGCCCAATCTGCGACCTTCCATCTTCTACTTATTGCTGATCGCTAGCCCTATGGGCCGCCATAGGCACCGGGGAGACAGTTTCTCCGACGAGCCGAGGCGTTGGGTGCGCGATTGATGGAAAATTTTGGCCGAAGTCATAGGCCCTATGACGCGCTACTTATAAGTCAACGAGTGGTTTATAGAGAGGTCTGCTGCCGGGCTAGGATCACCCCGGCCCTACCTTTTCATAGGTGCTTTCAGCCACGGTCAAACTTCGATAGGTACCCGGGGGACGTGGACCGAGAATTAATTGAACGGCTACAGGGGCTACTTTGCGCGGCTACTAGCTCCATTCGCAAAATTCTCCAGGTTGTCCCCGGTACACGCTTAGACTCATCGGCGATCCCATTACTCCGGGAACCCAATACGAGGCCTATCCATTAGGCCTATGGCTCTGGGGAGATTAGATAAGATTTCCCACCCGCTTCCTAGCCTTACAAATTCATGGAATCATAGGCTAACCGACGTGGTGCAAGGTACGGTTTTCGCGTGTTGTCGTACCCCCGAAAGACTTATCGGGTCGGTCCCCTTGACTCCGGGAACCCAATACAGCCTATCCATAGGCTTATGGCTTGGGGAGAAGAAGATTCCCCCCGACTCCTAGCCCTATAAATGGAATCATCGGCTAATCGCTGCAGTGCAGTCGTCAATCACCTGACCAAAAAGAAATCTATCTACCATTTCATAGGTGCTTTCAGCCACGGTCAAACTTCGATAGGTACCCGGGGGACGTGGACCGAGAATTAATTGAACGGCTACAGAGGCTACTTTGCGCGGCTACTAGCTCCATTCGCAAAATTCTCCAGGTTGTCCCCGGTACACGCTTAGACTCATCGGCGATCCCATTACTCCGGGAACCCAATACGAGGCCTATCCATTAGGCCTATGGCTCTGGGAGAAGATTAGATAAGATTTCCCACCCGCTTCCTAGCCTTACAAATTCATGGAATCATAGGCTAACCGACGTGGTGCAAGGTACGGTTTTCACGTGTTGTCGTACCCCGAAAGACTTATCGGGTCCCCTTGACTCTGGGAACCCAATACAGCCTATCATTAGGCTTATGGCTTGGGAGGAGAAGATTCCCCCTCGACTCCTAGCCCTAGAAATGGAATGATCAGCTAATCGACGCAGTGCACTGGGTCAATCACGTGACCGAAAAGAACACCTCCCACATCGTAGGGGATGGGGGATCTCCTGAGCCCCGGACCCCTTCGTAAATTGCTTGGAAATCTATGCTGAGGGGGAGAAACGGGTCGTTCCCCGATAGGGACATAGGTCCTATACTCGGAGAACTCACGTAACGCCAGTTTTACCCCCACGACGAACGATAATCGCGTGGCAACCATTTTCTCGAGGATCTTGCAGGCACAACACGTCAGGGCGATTGGTCTGTAGTTCGTGGGGTCCAGGGAATCTTTGCCGGGTTTGGGGATAGGGATGACGTGGGCCTCCTTCCACCTAGAGGGGAAGGCGCCCTCTATCCATATGCGATTGTATAGATCCAGCAGGAAAATTTGTAAGGTAGAGTGGATGTGCTGGAGCATGCCGTACGGAATACCGTCCGGACCGGGACAAGGGGATCGTCGAGAGGCCAGTGCCGCCTGTAGTTCACGCATGGTAAACAATCGGTTGTAGGTGTTGTCTATGGACGGTGGAGAGGGGCTATCGTCAGGGGCGGGTACGGAATTGGCTGTAGAGGAAGAAACGGCGGCGAAGGTAGAAGCAAGGTGGTCTGCCACCGACTTGGGTTCACATAGGAGTCCGTCGTTAGTCCGGAGGACCGGGGGTCGGGAGGGGACATGTCGCCTCTCGACCCCGCACCTTCTTCCAGATGGTAGCCGAAGGTGTGTTGGCGGTGATGCCGGACACAAAGGCACGCCAAGAGGTTCGGCGCGCTGTCTTCATTGTGCGGCGGGCGATGGCCCTGACCCGCTGCATCTCCGTGCGATGGATGGGGAGTCGCGTCCGGTAGAAGCGCCGAGTTGCCTTCTTCTTGGCGCGCACGGCCTCCGCGCACTCCGGGGTCCACCAAGGCACCCGTCGGGCGCGGGGGTAGGCGGAGGATTGTGGTACGCTAGTGCTTGCGGCCGCTAGAACGACGGACTCGAAGTAAGCGATGCACTCGTCGATGGATGGGAAGTGGGCAGTTGTAAGGGTGGTATAGGTGTTGTCGCGGAAGCGGGCCCAATTCGCGTTGGTAGTAACCCACCTTACCGGTACCCGAACAGTCTGGTCGGGTCGATTAAGGGTGAGTTGTATGGGGAGATGGTCACTTCCATGGTCCTCTCGGAGGACTTGCCACGTGAAGTCTAGGAGGGCATCAGTTGAAACGAGGGACAGGTCTATACAGGATGGAGTGCAGGTGGTGGCATGGTAAAAAGTAGGAGAGCCATTGTTGAGGCACTCGAAGGAGAGTTCGGTCATGACGGATATCAGGGTTGGGGCCATATAGGTGGTGCGTGTGTCGCCCCACAAGGGGTGGCGACTATTGAAATCGCCCAGCAGTAGGAAGGGCCTAGGGAGTTGTTCCACGACTTCCACCAAGTCGTCGCGGGAGACTTGAGCGTGGGGGGGAGGTAGATGGAGCAGACGGTGTACTGTCTATCCAGGGAGAGCCGGACGGCAGTCACCTGTAGTGGGGACCGGATGGAGAGGTTGTAGAAGGGGACTGCGTGGTGCACGAGGATGGCAGCTCCCCTTCGAGTGCAGGTAGGAGGCGGGGTGGCGGTGCAAAAATAACCAGTAGGGCAGGGCATGGGCCTGGTCCCCAGGATTAGCTCCTGGAGACAGACACACACCGGACGGGAAGTGGCAAGCAGGGAGGTAAAGCCTTCATAATTTGCGAATATTCTTCGACAGTTCCAGTGGACTATTGTGGTTTTCGGGGGATCCATTAGTTGATGAAGGGGGATGGGTAAAGGTGTAGGTGCTAGGAGGTTGGAGTATGAAGGAAGATCCGGAGTTCGCGAAATTGAAGGTTTGGTCGGGAGCATGGCTGGCAATCTACCGTTCACCAGGGAAGGAATCGGTCGGCTCGTCGAACCCCGCGGAGGTGGCGGGATCGAGTCGGCCGAGCGAGACCGGAGGCGTAGATCACGGCAGGCAGAGGGACATCGTGGGCTGAGAGGGTCGGATGTACTGTGACGGGCTTCTATGGTCGGACCAGGAGGGGGCAAGGTAGCCCCAAACGTGGCGCTACCCCGCCTGTCCGGGGTCTCATGGCGGACTCGAGGTGGTGATAAAGGGTACCAAAAGGACCGGGCGGGTGGGAGGGAGGGCGTACACTGGGTAGCTGACAAGGAGGGGGCCGGGGATGTTGGGGGAATAGGTACGATGGGGGTGGAAGGTGAATCAGGGTAGTCTCGTGGAGGGGTGGAGAAAATGGCACCAGGAGGCAAGGGCAGATCCATAAGACTCGTGGGCGTGGGCGCGGCCGAGCTTCCCTCGGTCACACCGTGCAGCTGCGCCAGGGCCGCATCCACCGGATCCTCGGGGGAGAGGATATTGTTCGGACTGGGTCCCGTCGTCCAGGGCGGGTCGTGGATCTCAGCCACTATTGTCAGAGTCTGTGGGGGTAGAGTGGTGGGACTTCTGCGATGGGGAGAGATGGACATAGTAGACGTGGTGGGCGGAGTGAGGATCCGAGCCGTCTTCTTGGTCCGAGGGGAAGAGGGAGAGAGACGTTGGAAGGCCGGAGGCCGGTGACAAGCTCCGGCGTCTCCGCCTCGACGGCTTGCTCCGGGCGGCAGGTTTGGGCGTGTGCAGGGGGTACTGGGAAGCGGGGTTTGAGGTGGATGGGACCTGGGTGTCTGGTCCCAGACACCTGGGGATTCGTGGCAGGTGAGGTGCGGGAAGAGGAGGAATGGTGGGGGGACAGGAAACCGTCGGGTCCTGCGAGGGTTTTCTTGGAGGGGAACAGGGAGCAGTGGCTTGGGGGGGTTTCGGCGGCAGGCCAGGGCGGCGTGCCGAGATGATAGAGCCGAGAGCAGTGGCATAGAACACCCCCGGCCTCACCTCCCGACTCCGCACCCTGTCGCGTGCCTCACCTGGGCTAAGGAAGTCCGTCACCTGTAGGCCTCGGACCTCCTTCTCGAACCTGAAGAAAAGGCATTCTCGGGATGAAGAGGGGTGTGCGCCTTCATAGTTGGAGCATTTGGGTGTGTTGGGGCACCTGTCAGGGTGAGCGAGTCGTCCACAGTGAACACATAATTGATGCGGCTGTCGACAAGCGGAGCTAACATGTCCGAATTTATTGCATTTGAAGCAACGGGTCGGGTCTGGGACGTATGGGCGGATAGAAAACTCGCATGAGGCGCGGTCTCCCATACCCCATACAATGCGGCCGGGGGGGATTAGTGTGTTGAAAGTAAGGAGCAGACGTGGGGTGGGGGAGGGGGTGCCTCCCTGTCGGGATGTGAAACGATAGATCTTAGTGACTCCTTGCGGTGCGAGGTCCTCCAGGAGCTCGTTCACTGCGACCGACAATAGGCGGGTGGCGTAAATAGTGCCCTGACTCTGGTTCAGGCGAGGGTGGGGAAACGGACACCGAGCATCCAAGGACCTCAGTGACGGAGAGTAGGGCTTTCGTCTCTGCGGCTGAGCGTGATTTTACGAGGAGGGAGCCATCCCTCTGTGTGCGTACGTCATAACGGCTGGAGTTGCTGCGGGTTCGGATCGCCTGGAACGTCCGTTCAGAGTTGTTCGGGAGGGACCCAGATGTAGGCCGAATCACCAGGAATTTGTGGATACTTGGGAGGGAGAGGGAGGCTGTTGAATCGAAATGGACTGGGATATTCAACGGTCGATAGGACGGCCGTGAATGCCGGCTCCCCCGTCCGCCGCGAGGCTCTCTCCGTGGGGAGGTGGGTTGACGGCGGGTGAGGGGGCATATGGGGAGAGCAAGAAGCCGGGTTGTGGGGGCAAGTCCTCGGTGGAACTTGACTTGCCCGAAGGTGGCTGAAGTGGGCTGGGGCGAGACCCCTGCTCCAGAGAGTGTAGGTCCAAGGGCGTAGTCGAGGGACGGACTGGGGTCGGCAACGGAAAAGGAGAGGGCAAGCGTTCCGCTTCCACAGGAGGGTCAACCCCATTAGATTGCGGTCTTCCAGTGGTAAAGGACTCGAGGGCCTGGTTGCCCACCACCCGAGTGTTGAGAGAAGGAGTAGTCCGGGAATGAGAAGCAGTAGTCGTAAGCCGAGGGGGAGAAGTGTCCATAGCAAAACAAAAAAAAGAACTTCATCCCCCGCGCGCATCCAGCCACCACCGACTCCAACAAGGGAAAGGCGAAGTGTGGGCAGACTTGGTCCCACCGCCGATAGATGTCACGCAGGGGAGATACACCCGCACCCAGTCCCTGTGCCTGAAAGGCGGCCACTCTCATCCAACGCGCGGTGAAAAGTGGCAGGGACAGGGTTTGGGTTTGGTTGGAAAGGGACAAGGGTGCAGGGCAACCACCTCCCACACCCAAGGGCCAAGGAAAGGGTCAAAATCAAGGTCCAAAGAACAACGCCAAAAAAACCGGGAGAAGCCAGAAAGAATGGGTTAAAGGAGAAAGAAAGAAAAAGAAGCAGGAGATCAGCCGGGTCCCAAACGGGCCCAATGGTCCACGAGGGCAGAGAAAGCCCTTACACCGAAGAAAGGTATATTCCCACATTCGCCACAGAGGGACGCGCCCTATCGCTCCGGACAAAGCAAAGATATATATATATATATATATATATATATATATATATAATATATATATATATATATATTATATAATATCCCTTTGCTTTGTCCGGAGCGATAGGGCGCGTCCCTCTGTGGCGAATGTGGGAATGCACCTTTCTTCGGTGTAGGGCCTTTCTCTGCCTTCGTGGACCATTAGACCCGTTTGGGGACCCGGCTGATCTCCTGCTTCTATTTCTTTCTTTCTCCTTTCACCCATTCTTTCTGGATTCTCTCTCCTTTTTGGCGTTGTTTTTGGACCTTGATTTTGACCCCTTCCTAGGCCCTTGGGTGTGGGAGGTGGTTGCCCTGCACCCTTGTCGCTTTTCAACCAAGCCCAAGCCCTGTCCCTGCCACTTTCACAGCGCGTTGGATGAGTGGCCGCCTTTCAGGCACGGGGACTGGGTACGGGTGTATCTCCCCTGCGTGACATCTATTGGCGGTGGGTCCTGAGTGTGGCCACTATTCACCTTTCCCTTGTTGGAGTCGGTGGTGGCTGGATGCGCGCGGGGATGAAGTTTTCTTTTTGTTTGCTATGGATACTTCTCCCCCTCGGCTTACGACTACTGCTTCTCATTCTCGGACTACTACTTCTCTCAACACTCGGGTGGTGGGCAACCAGGCCCTCGAGTCCTCTACCACTGTAAGACCGCAACCTGATGGGGTTGACCCCCCTGTGGAAGCGGAACGCTTGCACTCTCCTTTTCCGTTGCCGACCCCAGTCCGTCCCTCGAATATGCCCTTGGACCTACACTCTCTGGAGCAAGGGTCTCGCTCCAGTCCACCTCAGCCGCCTTCGGGCAAGTCAAGTTCCACCCAGGACTTGCCCCCAAAACCCGGCTTCTTGCTCTCCCCATATGCCCCCCTCACCCGCCGTCGGCCCACCTCCCCACGGGGAGAGCCCCGCGGCGGACGGGGAAGCCGCCATTCACGGCCATCCTATCGACCGTTGGATATCCCAGTCCACTTCGACTCTTACAGCCTCCCTCTCCCTTCCAAGTATCCACAAATTCCTGGTGATCCGGCTTCCATCTGGGTCCCTACCAACCAACTCTGAACGGACGTTACAGGCGATCCGAACCCACAGCAACTCCAGCCGCTATGATGTACCCCCACAGAGGGATGGCTCCCTCCTCGTAAAATCACGCTCAGCCGCAGAGACAAAAGCCCTACTCTCCGTCAGAGGTCCTTGGATGCTCGGTGTCCGTTTCCCCATACCCTCGCCTGAACCAGAGTCAGGGCACTATTTACGCCACCCGCCTATTGTCGATCGCAGTGAACGAGCTCCTGGAGGACCTCGCATCCCAGGGAGTCACTAAGATTTATCGCTTCACATCCCGACAGGGTGGCACCCCCTCCCTCACCCCGCGTCTTCTCCTTACGTTCAATACCTTAATCCCTCCCGACCGCATTGTATGGGGTATGGGAGACCGCGCGTCATGCGAGTTTTCTGTCCGCCCATACATCCCAGACCCGACCCGTTGCTTTAAATGCAACAAATTTAGACACGTTAGTTCCGTTTGTCGGCAGCCGCATCAACTGTGTGTTCATTGTGGACAAACCGCTCACCGTGACAGGTGCCCCAACACACCCAAATGCTCCAACTGTGAAGGCGCACACCCCTCTTCATCCCGCGAATGCCTTTTCTTCAAGTTCGAGAAGAAGGTCCGAGGCCTGCAGGTAACGGACTTCCTTAGCCACCGTGAGACACGAGACAGGGTGCGGAGTCGGGAGGTAAGGCCCGGGGTGTCTTACACCGCTGCTCTGTCATCTCGGCACGCCGCCCTGGCCTGCCGCCGAAACCCCCCTCGACCACTGCTCCCTATCCCTCCCAAAGGAAATCCTCGCAGGACCCGACGGTCTCCTGTCCCCTCACCATCCCTCCTCTTCACGCACCTCACCTGCCACAAACCCCCCAAGAGTCTGGGACCACGATACCCAGGCCCCATCCACCTCAAACCCTGCCCTCCCAGTACTCTGCACACGCAGAGTACTGGGAGCAAGCCGACGAGGCGGAGACGCCGGAGCGAGTCGCCAAACCCTCCGGCCTTTCAACGTGTCTCTCCCTCTTCCCCTAGAACCAAGAAGACGGCTCGGACCCTCGCACCGCACACTACGTCTACAATGTCCATCTCTCCAAACCGCGGAAGTCCCACCACTCTACCCCCACAGACTCTGACAATAGTTGCCGAAATCCATGACCCGCCCCCCACGACGAGACCCAATTTGAACAATATCCTCCCCCCGAGGATCCAGTGGATGCGGCCCTGGCGCAGCTACACGGGTGTGACCGAGGGGAGCTCGGCCGCGCCCATGAGTCTCATGGATCTGCCTTTGCCTCTTGGTGCCATTTTTTCCACCCCTCCACGAGACCATTCTGGTTCACCTCCTTCCACCCCCAACATCCCCGGCCCCCTCCTTGTCAGCCACCTCAGTACGCCGTCTCTCCCACCCGCCCGGTCCTTCTGGTACCCCCTATCGCCACCTAGGGTCCGCCGTGAGACCCCGGACAGGCGGGGAGGCGCCACTTTGGGGAGTAAAGTTCCCCCTCCTGGCCCGACCACAGAAGCCCGCCAAAACACTTCTGACCCTCTCAGCCCACGACGTTCCTCTGACTGCCGTGATCCACGCCTCCGGTCTCGCTCGGCCGACTCGACCCCGCAACCTCCGCGGCGATCGACTTGCCGACCGATTCCTTCCCTGGTGAACGGTAGAGAGCCAGCCATGCTCCTGACCCATCCTTCACCTTCGAGAACTCCAGATCTCCCTTCACACTCCAACCTCCTAGCACCTACACCTTTACCCATCCCCCTTCATCAACTAATGGATCCGCCGAAACCCACAATAGTACACTGGAACTGCAGAGGAATATTCGCGAACTATGAAGGCTTTAACTCCTTGATTGCCACTTCCCGTCCGGTGTGTGTCTGTCTCCAGGAGCTAATCGCCACCCCGCCTCCTACCTGCACTCGAAGAGGGGCTGCCATTCTCATACACCACGCAGTCCCCTTCCACAATCTCTCTATCCGGTCCCCGCTACAGGTGATTGCCGCCCGGCTCTCCCTGAATAGACAGTACACCGTCTGCTCAATGTACCTCCCTCTCCTATATTCTACCATGCCACCACCTGCACTCCATCCTGTATAGACCTGTCCCTCGTTTCGACTGATGCCCTCCTAGATTTCACATGGCAAGTCCTCCAAGAGGACTATGGAAGTGACCATTTCCCCATTCAACTCACGCTCAATCGGCCCGACCAAACTGTTTGGGTACCGGTAAGGTGGATTACTACCAACACGAATTAGGCCCGCTTTCGCGACAATATACTATATACAACCCTTACAACTGCCCACTTCCCATCCATCGACGAGTGCATCGTATATTTCGAGTCCGTCGTTATAGCGGCTGCAAGCACTAGCATCCCACGATCCTCCGCCTACCCCCGCGCCCGACGAGTGCGTTGGTGGACCCCGGAGTGCGCGGAGGCCGTGCACGCCAAGAAGAAGGCTACTCGGCGCTTCTACCGGACGCGACTCCCCATCCAGGGCCGGATTTTCCAATAGGCAACATAGGCCATTGGCCTAGGGCCCACCAGTAACTGGGGGCCCACTGGGGACCTCCTACAATCCCTTGACACAAACAGTATCATTGACAAATTTGCCATAGAAAAAAGCAGGAAAAAGTCATTTTGAACTTCACATAGTTGTGCTTGCAAAATTTATTATGCTTCAGTTTCATTGTATTTTTCCATTATTCCTATGTGTAAGATGTACATGATATGGAACTTGATTTACTTTGATGTACTTGATATGGAACTAATTTGATTAAAAATTATTAATGTGTAATGGATTACATTATGTTGTAATTCTTATTGCAAAATTTATTATGCTTCAATTTGACTATTTTTTTCCATTATTCCTTTGTGTAAGAATAAGTTGTACATGATATAAAACTAATTTGAATAAAATTATTGATGTGTTACATTATGTTGTAATTTTTTTTTTTTTTACATTACAATATTACGATATATATATATATATATATATATATAATATTTTTTGGGGGGGGGCACTGATAAGGTTTGGCCTAGGGCCCACAAGCAAGTAAATCCGGCCCTGTCCCCATCCATCGCACGGAGATGCAGCGGGCCAGGGCTATCGCCCACCGCACAATGAAGACAGCGCGCCGAGCCTCTTGGCGTGCCTTTGTGTCCGGCATCACCGCCACCACACCTTCGGCTACCATCTGGAAGAAGGTACAGGGTGTCGAGAGGCGACATGTCCCCTCCCGACCACCGGTCCTCCGGATTAACGACGGACTCCTATACGAGCCCAAGTCGGTGGCAAACCACCTCGCTTCTACCTTCGCCGCCGTTTCTTCCTCTGCAATCGATTCCGTACCCGCCCCTAACGATAGCCCCTCTCCACCGTCCATAGACAGCACCTACAACAGGTTGTTTACCATGCGTGAACTACAGGCGGCACTGGCATCTCGACGATCCCCTTGTCCCAGTCCGGACGGTATTCCGTACGGCATGATCCAGCACATCCACACTACCTTACAAATTTTCCTGCTAGGCCTATACAATCGCATATGGATAGAGGGCGCCTTCCCCTCCAGGTGGAAGGAGGCCCACGTCATCCCTATCCCCAAACCCGGCAAAGATTCCCTGGTCGCTACAAACTACAGACCAATCGCCCTGACGTGTTGCGCCTGCAAAATCCTTGAAAAAATGGTCGCTACGCGATTATCGTTCGTCCTCGAAAATAGCAATTCCTTCCCGGCTACCCAGTCCGGCCTCAGACAATTCCGCTCCACCACTGATTCCCTCTTGCTCCTCAGCCGAGACATACAGGATGCCTTCGACAATGGACAGTTCGTACTGTCAATTTTTTCGATATTCAGAAGGCCTATGACACCACCCGTCGAGCAATGATCCTCAGTCAGCTCCGACATCTAGGCCTCGTCGGAGCCATGCCGACCTTCATCAGGGAATTCCTTTCCTCCCGAAACTTTAAAGTCCGGGTGGGCTCAGTCCTCTCTGACACCTTCGTGCAGGAGGACGGGGTCCTACAGGGAAGCATCCTCAGTGTTCTCTGCTTCTCCGTCGTCATGAACACGGTCTCAAAATGCCTTCCACTCACCATCCGCTCTTCCATCTACGCGGATGACCTTGCGATCTACTTCGCAGGGCGAGAACCGTCCGTCGTTCAACCGCAAATGCAGCTCGCCATCTACCGGGTGGAAAGGTGGGCGACGTCGGTGGGTTTCCGCCTCTCCACCCCTAAGTCCAAGTGTATGCGCTTCAGTAGAAGAAGACCCACAGCCCTTCCTCTTCCCTCTGTCACATTATACGGCAGTCCTCTTGAGGTGGTACCCTCCACGTGTTTTCTGGGCATGACCCTAGACCGACGGCTCAACTGAGTTCCCCATCTCAAGCACCTGAAGCAATCCCTTCGACGCTCCCTCGCTCTCCTGGATCATCTCTCCCACACCACATGGGGTGCAGATCGACGCTCTCTTCTTCGCCTTTACACTTCTATGGTACAGTCGAAGCTGGACTATGGTAGTGCAGTTTACGGTTCAGCCTCCAACGCCCGCCTCCGTATCTTGGACCCGGTACTTAATAGAGGTCTACGCCTCGCCACCGGTGCTTTCCGCTCCTTCCCAGCCTCCAGCCTCCACGTGGACTGCGATTCTCTCTCTCGCCCTCCGACGGGGTCTACTCCTCATGAGGACATACCTCCGTGCACAGAGGCTAGCTTATTCGCTTCTGAGCACGGCGATTTCTGAACGACCACCCCAGGGACGGAACTGGCACTTCACTGAAGTGGTCCGCTCTTTCCTTGACCTTTTCAACATGCCCGCCCCCTCAGTTATCCCCATTTCATACAGCATCTACCCCCCTTGGCTCCTCACCCCTATTAAGTTTTGCAGGGATCTGTGTGTCCTACCGAAGAATACCACGAGCGCCACAGTATACAGGTCACTCTTCCGTGAACACGCAACCCAACACCCAGACGCAGTCGCCATTTATACAGATGGTTCCCGCTCGGAGGCTGGTGCGGCCTCCTCAGCGGTGATTCTGTCCCAGCCGCTTTCCCGGGGCGTCAGCCTGCCCCGCGATTACGGAGACCCTCGACATTGTGCGCACCCACTCTACCAGCTCCTTCGTCATTTATTCAGATTCCCAAAGCGCACTTCTCTCCCTAGAAAGATTTAACCCTCACCCGCTCGTCTGTACCATCTAGCAAACCTTCCACTTTTTAACGGCCTTCCAACACAAGACAGTCGCCTTCTGCTGGGTCCCGGGTCATGTCGGCATCCAGGGTAACGAGGAGGCGGACCGCACGGCAAAGACGGCCTGCTCACTGCCGGCTTCCTCCCGACCCCTCCCCTGACTTCTTCCCGACTCTCCGCTCTCACTTCCGCTCCATATGGCAGCGGGAATGGGACCAGGCCGCACAAAATAAACTCCACATGATCAAGCAACAAATAGGATACTGGGCCTCCTCATTCCACCGGTCCCGCCATAAAGAAGTAATTCTAGCCCGTCTCCGCCTAGGCCACACCCGCATCACCCACGGACACCTTATGGCGAAATCGCCAGCCCCGCTTTGCCCTACCTGCCATGCCCCTATCACTGTCATACACCTCCTGGTGGAATGCCCAAACTTGTCCGCTCTTCGTCGCAAGTGTTTCCCTCTCTCGGCCGAAAATCCTATACCCGACCGTCTACGATCCATACTCGCCGAAGGCCCCCACTTTTCAACAGAAGCGATTTTCTTCTTCCTCACTCACTCCCATCTGCTCCATCGCATCTAAGACCATACCCCTCCTACCCACTATCCAGCAACTGACCCTTACTCACCCCCCTAGTCTACCACCCCCAACACAGTAACACCACCCACCCACTGCCTCGCCGAGATATGTACCGCTTTCTATAGGTACGAATCGGCCGTAAATTAGAGAAAGAAAAAAAAATATATATATATATATATACATATATACTGTACAGTGTATATGGGATGAATTTCACACTTAAACACGTAAATAATGAATTATGCAAACCCACAAGTGAAAAGAAAAAATTATTCCAAGGCCTTTGAAACGTGTATTCAGCAATACACCATAATTTTTTCCTTGAGTTTGCCCCATATATATATATATATATAATCGAGGCCCATGGTGTAGTGGATAGCATGTCTGACCGGCAATCGGAAGATCCCGGGATCGATTCCCGGGTGGTTACCTCATTTTTCATTTGTTCGTTCTCCCTCCTCATCTTGTGCGGAACGTTCTTCTACACAAGCGTCGTTCTTTACATTAATTATACTGTGTGTTGTTTGCAGTTAAAATGTATATATATGTACGGCATGCGAAGGTGCCCCCTCAGGGCATTGGTTTCTGCTCGTATGTAGGAGAATTACGACTTTTGATTAATCGAGGCCCATGGTGTAGTGGATAGCATGTCTGACCGGCAATCGGAAGATCCCGGGTTCGATTCCCGGGTGGTTACCTCATTTTTCATTTGTTCGTTCTCCCCCATCTTGTACGGAACATTCTTCTACACAAGCGTCGTTCTTTACATTAATTATACTGTGTGTTGTTTGCAGTTAAAATATATATATATATATATATATATATATATATATATATATATATATATATATATATATATGGTGTCCCATAAGTCTGGAACCATAGGATAAAATTAGTAATTCATGTTTTTCGTTTATGCAAGTGCCCATAATGTCTTTGAGTAAGGAAGAACGCATCCAGGTAATTCTGCTCGTTCTGCTCGTAGGAAATCGGAGTCAGAGGGAGGTCGCTGAGGAATTTAACAGATTGCATCCGGACCGCGCGCCGATAACACACAGCTGTGTCGGCAAACTTGTAGCAAAGTTCAGGGAAACGGGATCCGTAGGAGATAAACCACACAGTGGACCTCCGAGGACATCCACCGACGATGACACAGCCGCTACCATCCTTGCGAAAAATGCTCTGTATGAATTGGTCCACAATTAACCCACCCCTTATATCTCCAGTCTAACTATAGAGTAGATCAAGTCTAGCCTAGAGGGGTCAGCCTAGAGATTCCGGAAATGGTCCAGAGCGGGCAGATAAATTGAGGTCCACAGTAGGATTCCTCACAAGATTAGGTTAGGGCAATCTACCTTCACCTTTGTTAAGCTATGAGTTGATGCTGGGTCTTAGGTCACTGTCGAGGGGTACGTCCCTAAAAGGGCCCTCGATTTGTTTTAGACGACTACGGACAATGAATACCAGGGTTGGTCCCCTTGGTTGGAGTCGGAATTATATCCGAAGGATAATAGACACGTCACTCTCGGGTTACCAGTGGATGCACTCGGCGCTCGCGCCTAGTCAACAATGTGTGTGGAAGTCACTGACCCCAATTGGTTGTAAAGTTGGTGCGGTGAATGGAAACGACTAACTCAATTTAACAGTCTTTTTAATAATTCACTTTGAATACAGAATTCTTTTTATATCAAAAATAATATTTAATTAAATTAAATGAAATTAAATTAATTAAATTAAATTACTTAGTAAAATTAACTTTGAACAGGTTGACTAAAGCTCAATATACAATTTTTATATATATCTGAGTTAAGTTCCATTACAAATGGAAGCTAAGTTGACCGGGAGGGGTAGTGCCACTGCAGGAATATTTACAGACTTAGGTCACAGAGTTTACGTATTATGAAGATTGTCAGAAAGCAAAGAACCTCGTTTCCGACGCTCTCGGGGTTTTTATAACCTCGGGGTAGGCGGAGACGAGGTAAACTAAGGGTCACCCTCTTACGGGCGGAGCCTAACAGCAAGCGCCTATAATAGTTTTCCATATTCGAATTTAAGCGGAGGCGACGTTAATTTACTGCCTCGATTGGGAGATGGAACTTCGGGAGAGTTCCGGGGGCGAACCAATCATGATCGAAATAGGTTTCGCGGAATTTACATTTTTCTTTTGATAGTAAAGCATAATTGTAGGATCGAGAGGCGCCAGGGGGGCGGCCTGGAAGGAGGGTCGAACCTATACAAAAGGGAACTGATTTGGAAGGAATTTACAGGGCGCAAATGAATTTCATAATCGAGAGAATCACTTTTGCGTGATTCTTTGGAAAAGAGAAATAGGGGTTAGGAAGAGCTGAAATTTGGTATGCGAGTAGGTCGAGCTAGGGGAAATCTGGTGGGCTATAGGTTGACACAATTATGCTTTATCTATGGGAATAGATCAGGTTTTTTAGGAAAATTTAATAATAAAAAATATAAAAACTGAGATGTTTATAGACGCTTGCCTTGCATCACGTGATGCTGACAATAATAGAGACGCGGAGGGATCGAAGAATTCATGCGATGTGCATATTTTCATATGCACCTCGCATCTAACAATTTAGATTTGGATTACTGGGATTTATACGGATTTATACGGATTAATGGGATTTATGTGGATTTATACGGATTAATGGGATTTATGTGGATTTATACGGATTACATTGGATTTCTCCGCGCATGAAAGAATGCACACTCTGTGATATCAGAACAAAGGAATTTTGGGTTCAAGGTTTAGAATACAATTCGTCGGAGACGAACTCTTTTGTACCGTAAGGATTTACACTACGGGACACTACCTCCCCTTCTGCAAAAGTAACAATTAAACAAAAAAATAATACGGTCAACAGTTTTAAGCAGAAACAAAAATAATATTACATGCTAGCTAACTAATTAAAATTTGATTTCTCGGTGTAGTGACAGCTAACGGGGGGCCGAAGATTGGGGCAGACCGTCCGGGGCTTCTTCCGAAGGTGAGGGCTCCGAAGTAGGGGCATTCCACTTCAGTCGTCGACACGGGCGGCAAGCAAGGAAGATGAATATAATTATTAGTATTAGTAAGACAGCGGCGGCGTTGACGTAGGTGAGGGGCTGAACGTGGGATAAGACATGAGACCGTTCTTGGAGGGTTTCGGTGATACGATCCAATTGCTGATCCCAAGGGGGATAGTTAAAGGAAGGTAAGAGTTACAGAGGCAAGAGGAAGGTTGAAGAGAGGAATTGGTGGGAGGTGAGCCATAGGGTGTACAAGACGAGGCGTGTTGTTAAGGGAGCGTACTCTGGGGTTTGTGGATAAAGCTAGAGGTAATAATAGAACAACCGGAGGGGATTCTACTAACTGGATCCAATTGTATCATACTACGGTTGTTCGGGCAATCCAGGGTTGCTTCACGTTTTTGGGGGATGGACAGGAGGAGATCGGAACTTATTTGGAATTTGGTTGACAAAGGTGTTCTACAGTGAGTAATGTCGCGGGTGGTAAACCGGGTGTACTGTTGGTAGGTTTTGGAAAGGAAAAAGTATGGGTGTTCTGTGTGTAATGAACGGGTCACGTTTTCCCTCATAGAGTAAACTGTGGGAAAAAGGGGTGAAAGTATAAGCGTTGTATATTTGAGCATCGAAGAAGGGTATAACAATAATGATAGAGAATGGAGACAAAGGTAAGCATAGTGGCCGAAGTTAACATTATTAATAATTTTGGGTGTGTTAGCGGTTACTTCCGAGAAGTTCTCCAGGACGGGAATTTGGGTCTCACCTTGGGTTTGACCGAAGGTCGGTCCGGGGGACGAAGGGGGTGAGGTGGATGGGTCGCTGAGGTAGTGGCTAGGGACTCGGGTATTCGCGCAGTTGGAGCAGGCCGAGTCGATGGCAGCTGGGGGGTTTTCGGTGGTAGGGAGGGGCTTTGTGGAGGTGTCTTGTCTTGTGTAGGTGTCTTAGGGACGGAGTGGAGTGTGGGTACGGGGTCGGAGCTTGGCTCGAGTAAAGGGCTATGTGTGTGTTCTAGTGACTCGGGTATTCGCGATTGGGAGCGAGTCCACGGGCCTTGCGACGACTCCTGTGGTCGAAATCGATATGTCACCGTAGGGTCTGTTTTAAGGTCGTCGATAGGTGAGGGTGGTGATGGTGAGTCGGGGGGCTCCTCACTGGCTGCGGGGCCCTCCGGTAGAATTTTAAAGTTTGGAGTTGTCTCCGGGGCTTCTTCCAAAGGTGAGGAAGGAGCAGCAGGGAGTGGCTCCAGTTCATTTTCAGGTTCAAGGATAGCTTCCTCAGGCTGTACGGACAGGGTAGTCCGAGGGGGCCTTAGGTAGTTTTCCCACTCGTCCGACTTCTCGGTTTCGGTAGTGGTAACGCGGGGTTGGGTTGTATCCCCTTGTTGTCGGGACGACTTCGGTTGAGGGGGATTCGGATCCTCATTCGTAACCTTAATTTGGTTGGCATGAACAACCTTTTTCTTTAAGGTTTGTAAGTGTTGGATGGTGAAGGTGTTATGCCCCAGGTCTTCGAGGACGCGATATGGCCCTACCCATTTTGGACAGAGTTTTCGACTGAGGCCCGGAGGCTTCGTACCTGCCAACCAGCAACGGTTTCCAGGTATTACGGTCCGTTGCTTAGGGTACCGCTTGTGTTGGTAGTGGACCATTCGGTCGGTCTCATGGTTGAGACATCGTCGTGTATCTTCGAAAACCTGAAACGAATGGCGAGCCAGGTCGTCCGCATAGCGTTGAGGCTCCTGTAGGTCAAATCCCTCTTCGGTGGAGTCGTTTGGGAGGTCGAAAGGAAATCTTGCATCGTAATGATACAATCTAAAATGAGGGGTGTCCCCGATGAGTTGACTGTGGTTGTTGTTAACAGTCCACTGCACCATGGAGATGCACTCGTCCCAATTACGTTGGTCCGCGTCCACGAGATGTCGTAGGACGTTAAGGATCTTTTCGTTCTGCCTCTCAACCAGACCATTTGCTGCCGGATGGTACGGTGTTATTTGTACCTTTTGGATGTGGAGACGTTTGCATAACTCTACGAACATCGCGGAGGTAAATTCCCGAGCGTTGTCCGAGAGCAACACGACCGGCGTGTTGTGCCGTTGAATTACTCGTTCGAGTAAACACTTGGCAATTATCTCCGATGTATGGGCAGGCACAGGTACAATTTCATTATACCTGGTAAAATGGTCGGTGAAAACGACAACGTATTTGTTTCCATTTCGACTTTGGATAAAGGGGCCCATCACGTCCATTCCTACGCGCTCCCAAGGTCTAACAGGAACGGGGTACGCATGCATATGCGCGGTGGGCGGACGCGCTCCTTTATGCCTGGCACATGCCGAGCATGCCTTGCAATGTTCTGTTACCTTGGTGCGCGTGAGTGGGAAATGGTAACGCGCTTGGACCAACTTTAGGGTTCGTTCAATTCCGGGATGCCCAGCACAAACGCTGTCGTGGCAAAGTTTGATTGCCACGTCTTGAAGACTCTCGGGAACTTCTACCACGTATTGCCCAGGAGAAATTTGATAATTCAAAATTTGATCCTGGAAAGCATACAACTGGTGAAGTTCCGAATTTGGTTGGGCTTTTAATTGCTGCACCAAATTAGAAATATACGAGTCCTTGCGTTGTGCCTCGAAGAGCGTGTCTCTATCGAAATTGGGAATAGTCTCAATCCGATGAATTCCACGGACCTCTTCGGGTTTATTTATTCGGGATAAACAATCCGGGAGAACGTTGAGTTTTCCGGGACGGTGAACGTATTCGGGGCTAAAGTCCTGGACGGTAAGAGCCCAGCGACCTAATCGCCCGTCGGGTAGTTTTTTAGAAAATATCGAGGTTAACGGAGCGTGGTCCGTTTTTACTGTTATTTTATACCCGTAGATAATATTCTTGAACTTCTTCAGGGCCCATACGATGGCTAAAGCTTCTCGTTCAGTCCCTGAATAGTTACGTTCGGGTTTGGATAGTAACCGACTCGCATAAGCCACAGGTAGTTCGGTACCTTCTACTTCTTGGAGTAGGACGGCACCTAACCCGTAGTTAGAAGCGTCCGTGGCTACTATAAAAGGTTTACCAAAATCCGGGAACTGCAGTATGGGTTCTTGCAGGAGTTTGTCGCGGAGATCAGTGAAGGCTTCCTGATGCTCAGAATTCCATTCAAAAGTAGCCTTCTTTTTGAACAAATTGGTCAAAGGAGCGGCTATGTCTGAAAACCTAGGAATGAAATTGCGATAGAATCCTACAAACCCGATAAAGGTTCGCACTTCATCAACGTTTCGAGGAACAGGGTAATTTAGGAGAACCTGAAGTTTGGCGGGATCCGGTCGGATTCCGTCAGAGGCAAGAAGAAATCCTAAATACACAAGCGAGGATCGGAAAAATTGGCACTTAGTCAATTTTAGTTTGAGATTCTCGTTCGAAAGACGTTGGAAGACTTTGGCAAGACGTACGAAATGTTCTTCGACTGTATCGCTATAGATCACTATGTCATCTAGATAGACTAAGGCATGAGACCCTAATAATCCGGACAACACAATGTTCATAAGTCGAGAGAAATTCGCAGGACCGTTTCGGCACCCGAATGGCAAAACATTCCACTCGTAATGGCCCTGGTTGGTAGTGAACGCAGTACATGGCCGTGACTCTGGAGACAGAGACATCTGCCAGTACCCTGAAGCTAAATCCAGCGAGGTAAAATATTTAGCTTTACCAACATATTGAATGACCTCCTGCATGTTGGGAAGCGGAAATCGGTCTGGAACGGTCACTTTATTCAGGCGTCGGTAGTCGATGCACGGTCTTAACGTTCCGTCCTTCTTCTTGACCAGGATCAACGGAGAAGACCAAGGACTAACCGACGGTCGGATAACATCCAAATCTAACATCTCCTTCACGTGTTCCTCAACAACCAACTGCTGGGAGTGCGGAACGCGATATGGCGGAATGTAGATGGGCTTTGTGTTATCCGCTAGATTAATATGAAAGGGGACGAGGTTTGAACGTCCCAAAGCATCACCCTTGAGTGCGATGATGCTTTCGTGTTCGACCAAGAAGTCCAATAATTGGTCAAACAAGTCCGGGTCGCTGCAAAGGAAAGAATTTGCGGGATCGGACTCTAGACATGCTTTGTAATTAGCACGTAATGTTTGCTGAGGTACGCCTCCAGGAGTACACCTGCGTACGTCGTGAGAAATACGAATAGGCTCAGCTTGGGCCAAATAGGCCTTGCCTATTACCGTATTAGGTTGTAACGTAATGGATTCGGAACCAACATTAGCGCACAATAGAGGGATAGTTGCCTCTTCGCTAGTGCACAGACTGCGTGCAATTACTAAGCCTGAATGTTGAACTTGGTTTTCAAGAACATTCTCCACGACTACTGAAGTCGCAGGATCCACGTAAGTACCATCGTTAAAGGTAACAATTACGCGGAAGCAGACCTGTTGGTTGGGCTCAAGAACGAATTCTTCCTTAACTCTCAACTGAAACTCATCGGTTGGAACAGACTCTGAACTAACTTTCAAGGAACGCCGGACTTGGCGTGCAACGGGATTTTCACCCGACTCTAAACCATCACACGGCGACAAAGCCGGAAAAAATGGAATCCCTCCATTACTAGGATTACAACAATCCTGTAGGGTTCCATCAAAATCGGGAACATCTTCCGAAAAAACCTTCAACTCTGCTTCAACAGCAGTTGAAAAACGAACCTCTGGGTTCGACTCCGTATTCACTAACGGAATAAGTTGTCCGTGCACTTGGACAACGTTGGTTTCAAACTTAAGATCCCAACCATTTCCTTTTAGGAAGGGATAACCGAGTAAAATGTCGGTAGGAAAGTGCATAGAGTCTTGTACGATTACGCAATCGGCATTGAAGCCTAACTTGCCGAGTTTCAGTTTAAGTCTAACTTGCCCCATGGAGGGTATGGTTCCTCCATTAACGTTCTTCAAAACAACCTTCGACGGGAAAAGTTCCAATTTGGAAACTCCCGGAATTTTATTCAAACTAGACTGTTTAATCAGGTTAGCGTTGCTACCTGTGTCTAGTAAACCAAACATATCTACACTTCGAACGCGAAGTGGAATAACAGCATCTTCAAACGTATTACTAATTGTGCAAACATATGACGTGGGAACGTCAACAGAGTTTGCCACAATTCTCTGTGAAGCGGGACGAGACTCATAGGTCTCGGGTTCAATGCAAGGGATTTCTGAAAAGGGGAACTTAAAGGATTCTACTACAGTGGTATCTGGATTATTCCGTGCAGGGCCCTCGGGGTCCTTAAGTGGAGCAGTAACTCCTGGTTTTTCCCACAACGGAATAGCTACCCCTGGGGAGGGCAACCCGGCTCGTCCTCTTACTGGAATCCTGGAGCCGGCAGGTCCTCTAAAAAATCATCGGGCAGATTGGTCGTCTCCCGACTTTCCAGTTCTAAGGCTGGTGATCTGGTGTATCCCAGCTCGGTCAAACATTCTGTAAAAATATTTCGAACTTCCTGGTTCGATAGATTAGGGTTAGGGTTAGTTATATAAGAGGGGGTTCCCTCAGGGTATCCCTTCTTCTTTGGCCTCCTGGGAGGTCGAGATCCTTTGGACCACTCATCCCGTCGCTGGGGCGGTGCACCCTTCTCCCGGCATTTGGGACGATCTCCCCGCCGGTGACCGGATTCCCTGCAGGAATCGCAATAAGCAGCCGCCCTGCATTGTTTTATACCATGTCCTACTTGACAGCAGTTGTAACACCGTAGGGGCGAACTTGGGGGAGTCTGTCGCGATGAGTTTGGTCGAGACTGGTTCGACGGCGCGGGCGTTGCAGAAGCAAACTTTTGCTTCTGGGGCCTTCCTGTTTGTTCGGTAGTATAACGGATGGACTGGGAGGTTTTGGTTCGTTCTTCCCTCGTCTGACGAATATTCAGATCAGTTGAGTTTGGACACGACTCCTTCATTTTGTTCACGACCGTTGCTAACGACGCGGTGAGATCCGCGTGTTTCTGGAATCTAACTTGGTGGTGACTTGGTAGGTTCGCATACATGGCCGAAAAGGACAATATCTTCGCTGTTTGCGAGGACATTTTATAATCAAAAGCTCCGTCAAGGGCTAAGATGACACTATTCATAGTGCCTTGAATGCGATTCCTAAACTCCATAAAATCTTCACCATCCTGCCAACGCAATCGGAACAAATTCGTCATGGCCACAAATGGTTGAGTGTCGCTGACATCTCGGAAATTGTCCAAGAGAATCCGACGATACTGGGTCCATGTAGTGGCCGCTTCTAAGTCGGGGTTAGTGTCAACAAACTTCGATGCTGACCCTTCTTCTAGATCTACAAACCGTTGTGCTTCCAAGATCCTATCCTTGTCCGTGATCACCTTCTCATTCTCGAAATATACTTCCAGTTTGTGGAGCCAGTGGTGAACAAGTGGCTCGGTGGTCTTTCCCGCGACGGTTCCCTTAAATCTTGGAACGGACCGGTAAGTTGAGTAACCTGGAATACGTAATATTCGTGGCAGGCGCGGTCGCGGCAGCAGCAGTGGAAGCAGTGTTAGTGTCAGCCATGTTGATGTTGGGAATGCGGCGACGTTTAGGGAAGGACGGGCGTGGAGGTGTAAGTGGTAATAAAAATTCCCGGTCTGAATCGGAATCGGAATCGGAATGTGGCATACACGTCACGCGCGAAAACAAACAATTGAAGTGTGTTTTGGCTGTGTGGTCCTAGTATATATAGTATCAGCGTGTTTGCGTTGTTTTGTTTTGTTTTTTTGGGGGGGGTGGGATGGTCCAAATTAAGTAAACTACTAATTATTTAATTAAAAAAAAATTAGAAGTTTAAAAATTCGGTTAACTTAATCAAACGCAAAACAATCGAGGAAACCTCAACAACTGCAGTAACACACTAAAATATCGTATATCAAGAACGACGTGATAGCTAAAAAAACAAGTTATGCCAGTTTTGTTCTATCACTCTCCTTAAATAGGTGTTATCATAGTAATAAAAAAAACGAAATAAGAAAAAATAAAGGTTGGGATAGCAAAAGGTTACTTGTAATCCGATTGTCGAATCGTTGGTCTCCAATGAATGAAGAGTCCCACACAAAGTCCCTTTCCGTATCCTCGATCCTAACGATGGCAACGTGAGTTCCAGCGGTGGTGGATCCTACCCTCTGCCTGAGTTCGCAAGGAAGTACCCTAGTCGTGCCCCAATCGTAATCACGGATGTGGCCTGCAATTAGGTCACAAGCGTAATTTCCGTAGCACCAAGTAAAACAATTAAAAATGAAAAGAATAACCTAACCCTACCTAACCTATTCAATTACAGAAATAAAAAGTAAAATATTACACTCGGTAATTCAATAATGAAAACGAATTTAAAATAATTCACTTATTAAAATCGTTAAAGAAAAATACTAATATATGACTACTTAGTCACAGTGATAGCGTATTTCACTATTACGTAATTAATTAAAATTACACGTTAATTTACACTAAGTTTGATAATTAAGAAAAATTATTAAGTGGTAAAATCACTTCACGGATCCCACTTACTCAAAGTGAAAAATAATAAAAAGAAAATTAAACTTTTCTTAACGTTTGTTTGTAGTTAGTATTACTAGTCCCCATTCACCGTGAATTATTACGATGGCAAAAGTAATGTTAATGATTAGTGTATAATCTGTGTACACAATTTAAAGATTATAATTGGGTTAAAGGTAATCAGTGATACTTAATAGTTACGTTCAATTATCACTCAAACGTAAAACGTTCGCGTGAAGTTGACCGAGAGAGGAAACTGAGGCGACTTCGTGACGTGGCATCAGCTGGCGTCTCTCTCGATTTGAAGGTCACTCGCTGATGAGACAAGGGCTAGCCGGTGACGTCATGTACAGCCTTGGCGCCTTCCGAGAGGAGTGAGGGAGAACCCGGGGCGAGATGGGCAAGACTTCGTTCACCCAAATTCCGGGTCCTGGGGGTTCCGGGTCCTCTGCGTCCGTGTGGGACTCCAGTGTCGAGGGGTACGTCCCTAAAAGGGCCCTCGATTTGTTTTAGACGACTACGGACAATGAATACCAGGGTTGGTCCCCTTGGTTGGAGTCGGAATTATATCCGAAGGATAATAGACAGTCACTCTCGGGTTACCAGTGGATGCACTCGGCGCTCGCGCCTAGTCAACAATGTGTGTGGAAGTCACTGACCCCAATTGGTTGTAAAGTTGGTGCGGTGAATGGAAACGACTAACTCAATTTAACAGTCTTTTAATAATTCACTTTGAATACAGAATTCTTTTTATATCAAAAATAATATTTAATTAAATTAAATGAAATTAAATTAATTAAATTAAATTACTTAGTAAAATTAACTTTAAACAGATTGACTAAAGCTCAATATACAATTTTTATATATATCTGAGGTTAAGTTCCATTACCAAATGGAAGCTAAGTTGACCGGGAGGGGTAGTGCCACTGCAGGAATATTTACAGACTTAGGTCACAGAGTTTACGTATTATGAAGATTGTCAGAAAGCAAAGAACCTCGTTTCCGACGCTCTCGGGGTTTTTATAACCTCGGGGTAGGCGGAGACGAGGTAAACTAAGGGTCACCCTCTTACGGGCGGAGCCTAACAGCAAGCGCCTATAATAGTTTTCCATATTCGAATTTAAGCGGAGGCGACGTTAATTTACTGCCTCGATTGGGAGATGGAACTTCGGAGAGTTCCGGGGCGAACCAATCATGATCGAAATAGGTTTCGCGGAATTTACATTTTTCTTTTGATAGTAAAGCATAATTGTAGGATCGAGAGGCGCCAGGGGGGCGGCCTGGAAGGAGGGTCGAACCTATACAAAAGGGAACTGATTTGGAAGGAATTTACAGGGCGCAAATGAATTTCATAATCGAGAGAATCACTTTTGCGTGATTCTTTGAAAAGAGAAATAGGGGTTAGGAAGAGCTGAAATTTGGTATGCGAGTAGGTCGAGCTAGGGGAAATCTGGTGGGCTATAGGTTGACACAATTATGCTTTATCTATGGGAATAGATCAGGTTTTTTAGGAAAATTTAATAATAAAAAATATAAAAACTGAGATGTTTATAGACGCTTGCCTTGCATCACGTGATGCTGACAATAATAGAGACGCGGAGGATCGAAGAATTCATGCGATGTGCATATTTTCATATGCACCTCGCATCTAACAATTTAGATTTGGATTACTGGGATTTATACGGATTTATACGGATTAATGGGATTTATGTGGATTTACGGATTAATGGGATTTATGTGGATTTATACGGATTACATTGGATTTCTCCGCGCATGAAAGAATGCACACTCTGTGATATCAGAACAAAGGAATTTTGGGTTCAAGGTTTAGAATACAATTCGTCGGAGACGAACTCTTTTGTACCGTAAGGATTTACACTACGGGACAGTCACAATGTAGGCCTAACTTGTTTGACCCAGCTTAATTTAATGTTCTTAACTGTTTGGTGTTAAAACTCATATTAGTCACTTACTTTTAGTTATTACAGTCTCTCCCTTTTCCGGTTGTCTCATTCGAGAGCGTACTTTGCTGGTACGTCCTCTCGCCCCGTTCTTCGTTTTCCCTTTGTTCTCCTTTTGTTCTCCTCTTCGCGGGGCTTCTTGTACCAGCGTTGTCTTGGTTTATTCCCGGTTGGTTGAGCGGTAATGTATCTCCATTACCGAGCACGCTCCTCCCACACAGTATATAAAATACTAGTGTGGAGATAACTCTGGTGAGCAACCAATTGGTTTCATCCACCCAGTTATTGACATAAAAGGAATTTATTAATTGTTAGATTAACTACCTACCTACTCAGTGAACCATTTTCGTTACCTCCCAACTACCCACTCATCGGTTTTCCATATACTGGGGGCCCCGGGAGATAAAAATTTTGGTGTCATTGTCACCAATTTTTGTCTGAGTGTAGACTAGCTAACTATTTAACTGTAAATGCCTGTTAATCTGATTAACAGTGCCTATCCTCACCTTCTCATGGAGAAGGTGTAGCATTTAATTAGAAGAGAAATATACATCCATAGGATGAAACTGTCTATGGTCTTTACCATAAGAAAAGAAAAAATGAAAGTTAGAAGATAAAATTACAATTCCCCAGCATCTATTTTTTGTGGTAAAAATAGTCGCGCCTTTAATGCTGTTTGTCGCTGAGGTCTTGTGTCTGTCAATGTTGTAGTAGGATGCGTTACCACTCCTACTGTCAAAGGAATAGTTACTGGAAGTTCAGTGTCTCCAGTTGTTACTGTCAGTGGAGAGGTTCTCCAAAGTCCATTGTTTTGGGTCCAGACTCTAAAGGGTACAAAAGAGAAATGTCTCTTGTTGTGTCACCCGTTGAAGTCCTTAATTTGACCACTCTTTTACCCCGTCTGCCCCTGGTCTGAGTTCTGAAACTCTAGCCAGAGGCCAGTATTGTCTTGGAGTACTGTCATGTATGAGAACAAGGTCCCCTACCTTAATTGTGTCAGACCAATCCTTCTTAGTCATTTGTTTTATGTCTCTCCCTTAGACCCATCAAGTACTCAGTTTTCCACTGTTTAATGAAATGAGCTTTAACTCTAGTTAAATGTTGTAACTTAGTCTGGAGCTCATCATGTCGTTGAGTCCAGTTTGGGTCTTCTGAAGAGTCTATATTGTAGTCCGGCAGGAGACTAACTTGTTCTCCCCGAATCAAATGATTTGGAGTTAATGGTTCTGGGTCATTAATGTTGTCACTCACATAAGTGAGTGGTCTATTGTTAATGATGTTCTCAATCTCAGCCAGGAGAGTGAGTAACCCAAATAGTTTTCCCTATGGCCAAGGTAGGCCATAAGACACTTGTAATAGTTTTCCCTATGGCCAAGGTAGGCCATAAGAAAATGTTTAGCCCATGGCCAAGGTAGGCCATAAGACATTTAATGTTTGGCCCATGGCCAAGGTAGGCCAAAAGACCAAGGCTCATTGTTTTGGCCCATGGCTGAGGTAGGCCATAAGACATTTAATGTTTGGCCCATGGCCAAGGTAGGCCACAAGACCAAGGTTCAGTGTTTGGGCTATGGCCAAAGTAGGCCATAAGACCCTTTTGAGTAACCCATGCAATCATTGCTTATGTTCAGATAGGTTGAGTGTATTTGTGGCACATGTAAAGAGTACAGTGTATATATACACATATATATACACAGATTGCAAGGAATGCATGTGCCTGTTGAAAAAATCTGTTGAGTGATTCTTCCTTAAAAGAAGAATTGGATGCTTGGCGTTGTATGCATTTTAAATGCTTGTTCACTAATGTTGTTTAACTGGGGATTGTAATGAAATATTGGACAAGAAGAAATTACCAGAGAAGAGAGAGCACAGACAAAACAGTCAAGTTCAAATTTGGTTTAATCCCCCCCCAAGTACTTGTGTGTCACTCAGGTCTAAGCTTATAAGAGAATGAGACTCCTTTAATGTAAATGTTTCCTAGTTAGGCCCTAGGTTGTAGACCTAATTAGGCTTGCTCAGGTTAGGCTTAGGCTAGACCATTTAGCCTAATTCTGCAATTTTTGTTAAGTAAGGTTAAGGTTTGTAAATTCCCCACACACGGACCACCAATGCGAAAAATGCTCTGTATGAATTGGTCCACAATTAACCCACCCCTTATATCTCCAGTCTAACTATAGAGTAGATCAAGTCTAGCCTAGAGGGGTCAGCCTAGAGATTCCGGAAATGGTCCAGAGCGGGCAGATAAATTGAGGTCCACAGTAGGATTCCTCACAAGATTAGGTTAGGGCAATCTACCTTCACCTTTGTTAAGCTATGAGTTGATGCTGGGTCTTAGGTCACAATGTAGGCCTAACTTGTTTGACCCAGCTTAATTTAATGTTCTTAACTGTTTGGTGTTAAAACTCATATTAGTCACTTACTTTTAGTTATTACAGTCTCTCCCTTTTCCGGTTGTCTCATTCGAGAGCGTACTTTGCTGGTACGTCCTCTCGCCCCGTTCTTCGTTTTCCCTTTGTTCTCCTTTTGTTCTCCTCTTCACGGGGCTTCTTGTACCAGCGTTGTCTTGGTTTATTCCCGGTTGGTTGAGCGGTAATGTATCTCCATTACCGAGCACGCTCCTCCCACACAGTATATAAATACTAGTGTGGAGAATAACTCTGGTGAGCAACCAATTGGTTTCATCCACCCAGTTATTGACATAAAAGGAATTTATTAATTGTTAGATTAACTACCTACCTACTCAGTGAACCATTTTCGTTACCTCCCAACTACCCACTCATCGGTTTTCCATAATCCTCGCTCATTTCACAAAGTCCCCAAAAGTGTCTTCGGCGTTTTTATTATTTTTCCCTATGGTTCCAGACTTACGGGACACCCTGTATATATATATATATATATATATATATATATATATATACAAAGGTGGGCAGGACCGAGTTCCAAAAGAACCGAATTCCAGGAACTCGGTCGGGAAAGTCGGTCCTTTTCTCAGTGAGGACCGAAATGAGGAGCGACGGTCCATTTTTAAGCAATTCCGGACGGTCTTTTTTAGTGATTTTAGTGTGTTTAGTGAGTATTGGAAGTTCTAAAGATGGAAACTCAAGCATTTAACTTAATAACTTTTTTTCATCATTTATGTATTGTATTAATTATAATTTACGTTAATAAAATTAAAGATTTCCGGTGTCTTTAATTTCATTTTTCATTTTAATCAAATTTTTCACTTATATTATATATAAGGACCGAGGACCGAGTCGTTCCTAGGTCCTATCTTCAGAAAGGACCGTGACCGGGACCGTCGGTCCAGTTTGAGGCAAGGACCAGGACCGGGACCGTCGGTCCTTTTTGAGGCCCGGGTGCCCACCTTTGTATATACTATATATCGAGGAGTGATAAAAAAGTATCGATAATTTTGTGGATACTCAGCCTCAAACCTTTCAAGCATATATACAGGGCGTCCCAAAAAAATGTATACACACTTTAAATACTTATAAAGGCAGTGTTTATTAAAATACATTTAATTTTCAAAATGTAATAGAATCTACAGACATTATTTAATTGTTTTGTCAACGCCTGTTTTCAAACTGACGTCCGTTCTGGTCCAGGCACTGCTGATAACGCGAAACAATGGAATCGCAAACATCACGAAACATTTCGTTTGGTATTTGTGTGCATTCTCGTTCAATGGCTGCTCTCAATTCAGCGACTGTTGCAGGTTTTATAGCGTAGACTTTGTCTTTTAAGTATCCCCATAACAAAAAGTCTAGTGGTGTGAGGTCTGGTGAACGCGGAGGGTATTCTACGAAACCCCTTCGTCCAATCCACATCCACATCGTGCCAAGTACCACTCGCAATACTCCACTCTTCGGTCCGGATCATCTTCATTAATAGCATGGACTAATCTTGGAATGTAACTTTTCCATTGACAGCGCTTCAAAATGCGTTGGACAGACGATTCTGAAATTCCTACCTCACGACTCGCTTGCCGCACAGATTTTCTTGGACTTTGGTGATACGTTTCCAGTACTCTTTCTTGCTTTGTGGGGCTTGTCGATGTCCGTGGTCTTCCGGAACGCTTCTTGTGGACATTCTGAACAGTTCCATCGGCTTCAAACTTATCTCTAATTCGAGTGATGGTAAGTCGCGTTGGTGGATCTGTTTGAAACTCCCTCCTAAACTGTCTTTGCACTTCAACTGCGTTTTCACACTTCCAGTAGCATTTTAGAATGAATTTCCTTTGTTCAAAGCTTAGTCTGACTGCCATTATTAATTCTAATGGGTTTAACTTGGAAAGAACGAAACATCAATTGAGCTATCAGCTGTTAAAGTGTGTATACATTTTTTTGGGACGCCCTGTATATATATATATATATATATATAATTCAGGCACGTGCGGTGAATAATTATTCAAGGTAGGCAGAAGGCATTAATAAAATAAATTTTCAACAAAGGACCTTATAACTGTAAATCGCCAATAACTTTCATCGAGAAAAGAAATTTGCCATATTGCATACTCAATAAAGTACTAAGAAATAATTAACGGTCTCCAAATGTTTACTTCTGATACGTCCTAGCTAACAATTAATAAAAATATTTAAAAAGTTGAAATAAAATTCTAGTCAAACATATTTACTTACTGCATTATTATGTAGATAAACTCCATTCTTCTCTCCTTGTTATTAACAAATATATTTGTGACTATTTCATAAAAGTTGTGAGTAGCACTTTGCTCCATTTTAATGTCTTTCCTTTTCTATAGAAATTAAGGCAAGTGATGAAAGCCTTTCATTTGTCATTCGATTCCTAGTGAAGGTTTTAATTCTTTCTAAAGCAGAAAATGACCTTCAATGTCCATATTTGAAGGGGGTTAAATTTTAAAATCAAATATACGCCACGAGGAAATTAACTTTTCACTTGGCAAGCGCACTCAAACTGAAATTTAACGATAGGTATTCTGCCGCCATATTAAAATCTATTTTATACGCTGAAAAAAAGTAAATTTTACTTTATTTTCAAATGCAATTAGTTAGAAAATAGAGAAAAATTTGAGGGGCTCTGTTCCGTAGACTTACAATCCATCCTCACTCCGTAAAGGCTAGAGGCACACTGAGGCAGGGTTGCCAGGTGTTCGAAAGCATTTTTAGCCACATGAGAGAACCAAATTAGCCAAAATTAGCCAGTCCTCTATATCAATCTATAAACTATATACAGTATATATATATATATATATATATACCTTCAACTGCAAAGAACACGCAGTATAAATAACGTAAAGAAACGACGCTTGTATAGGAGATATTCCGCGCAAGACGAGAGAGAGAGAACGGAACAAATGAAAAAATGAGGTAACCACCTCATTTTTTCATTTGTTCCGTCTCTCTCTCTCGTCTTGCGCGGAATATCTCCTATACAAGCGTCATATATATATATATATGTGTTAGAAAATCTAGAAGAGGAAGAACCATTGTTGTCCCAAGGCGATATGATGACTAAGCTGATTGATGCAGCATTGCTTGTATATACAGGGTGGGCGGAAAGTAGCTCCCTATTTTGGATTGGTAAAAAAATACGTATATTATCCATTTATTTCAGAAGAAATAATATGAAAAGGTAGGCATACATGGTAGGTTTTCTCTAAAATTCAATGTGGGCTCCAACTCTTTCCACCAGCTTCTGGAGCCGCCCAGGAATGGCGTCCACTGACTTTAGCAGGAACTCCGGCGGGATGGAGGACATGACTTCCCGAATTCGGTCCTCCAGTTCTTCCAATGTCCTCGGTTTGGTGCGGTAGACTTCTTCCTTTACCCACCCCCAAAGAAAGAAGTCGCACGGTTACCGCTGAAAAACGGCAGAATCGGTTCAGTGTAACGGTGTGGTGTGGTATGACCTCAGATCAGGTTGTGGGCCCGTTCCTTCTGCGCAACACCATGAATGCTGAGCGGTACCTTGCTATGTTGCGAAACGAGGTCTGGCCGGTTGTCAGCACATGGAAGAACATCGACGATCTGATATTTATGCAAGATGGCGCCCCTCCGCACTTCGCTCTTGTTGTCCGTGAGTGGCTGGATGCCCACTTCCCTGGGCGTTGGATGGGTCATCGTGGTCCACATCAATGGCCAGCCAGGAGCCCCGACTTGACACCGTGCGACTTCTTTCTTTGGGGGTGGGTAAAGGAAGAAGTCTACCGCACCAAACCGAGGACATTGGAAGAACTGGAGGACCGAATTCGGGAAGTCATGTCCTCCATCCCGCCGGAGTTCCTGCTAAAGTCAGTGGACGCCATTCCTGGGCGGCTCCAGAAGCTGGTGGAAAGAGTTGGAGCCCACATTGAATTTTAGAGAAAACCTACCATGTATGCCTACCTTTTCATATTATTTCTTCTGAAATAAATGGATAATATACGTATTTTTTTACCAATCCAAAATAGGGAGCTACTTTCCGCCCACCCTGTATTAAGTTAAGGTGTATATATATCCATCTCATAATTGTAAGGTTAGTGAAAAATTAACTTAATTTAGAGCTAGCATTTTTGAGCTCTTGTGGCATCAGTGTTTGGGACGCTGGTGGCATCATTTGGGGCGCTGCGCGTCTTTTCTACTCGTTTGTGGGATGTCGTACGTACAGGGTGTGGTCTTGTAGAGAGCTCTCTTGCAATTCAGTTTGGTTGTTTAGATACAAGATTGTTGCACCGTGCAATAGTCCAGGTTGTGTTGTTGTTGCAAGGTTGAGAAAGAAGACCATAAATAGTACCCTTTTTTGTTTACATTAAAATTCATGTAACTAGGGTCTAAGGTAGGCCCGCATCGAGTCAGCAACCCTGAGGTTACCCTGAGGTAGGACCTAATAGGATCTCAAATCCGTAAGTTTTAATTTAGCTTAACTTGGGCTTCAGGTAGAACTGGCCCTTTAGAATTTGACCGTTCACGGCTCAGCTGGGATTTTGAACCCGACAAATAAATAAAATAACATGGTCCTTCGAACCGGATTCTACCCCAAGACTGAGTCAGTGACTATTTTTCGGCAAAGTTCTGATTGTGCAAACTGTAGCCCAAGTTAGGCCTAGACGGGTTGAGTATTATTGAATTAAGGTCCCAGGGTAAAAAGGTTGGTCGCCCAATTGCTAAACTTGGCCAGTCGTCTGTCGTCGTTTTGGCCTACATTTTACCGGTTTGGTTAATTTTGGGTTATTATTGAATTAAGGTCCCAGGGTAGAAAGTTTGGTTGCCCAATTGCGAAACTTGGCCAGTCGTCTGTCGTTGTTTTGGCCTACATTTTACCGGTTTGGTTAATTTTGGGTTATTATTGAATTAAGGTCCCAGGGTAGAAAGTTTGGTAGCCCAATTGCGAAACTTGGCCAGTCGTCTGTCGTTGTTTTGGCCTAGATTTTACCGATTTGGTTAATTTTGGGTTATTATTGAATTAAGGTCCCAGGGTAAAAAGTTTGGTCGCCCAATTGCGAAACTTGGCCAGTCGTCTGTCGTTGTTTTGGCCTACATTTTACCGGTTTGATTAATTTTGGGTTATTATTGAATTAAGGTCCCAGGGTAAAAAGTTTGGTCGCCCAATTGCGAAACTTGGCCAGTCGTCTGTCGTTGTTTTGGCCTACATTTTACCGGTTGGTTAATTTTGGGTTATTATTGAATTAAGGTCCCAGGGTAGAAAGTTTGGTAGCCCAATTGCGAAACTTGGCCAGTCGTCTGTCGTTGTTTTGGCCTACATTTTACCGGTTTGGTTAATTTTGGGTTATTATTGAATTAAGGTCCCAGGGTAAAAAGTTTGGTTGCCCAATTGCGAAACTTGGCCAGTCGTCTGTCGTTGTTTTGGCCTACATTTTACCGGTTTGGTTAATTTTGGGTTATTATTGAATTAAGGTCCCAGGGTAGAAAGTTTGGTCGCCCAATTGCGAAACTTGGCCAGTCGTCTGTCGTCGTTTTGGCCTACATTTTACCGGTTTGGTTAATTTTGGGTTATTATTGAATTAAGGTCCCAGGGTAGAAAGTTTGGTTGCCCAATTGCGAAACTTGGCCACTTGTCTGTCGTTGTTTTTGGCCTACATTTACCAGTTTGGTTAATTTGGTTTATTATTCGTAGGCGAAGGTTACAGACCAGTGCGCCAGTTACTTGGGTGGAAAATTTGGTATTCCATACTGGTGTTGGTTAGTACCCCACCTAGCAATTCAGTTTATTTGAAAGTAAAATTTGCGTTTGATCAGTTTGTTAAGTATTTCTGCCAATTCAGCTCATTTGGTATTGAGCCCAATTGTTGTTTGCATTGAAGATGAGTGCATCTGAATTGAACAAATTTATAAAAAGGAGAAGCGCCTACAAAGGTCTAATTACAAAGGTCATTGCCACTATAGATTCTGCCATAGAGCAAGAGGATTTACGCTTAGTGACTGCGCAGCTTTCCATATTAGAAACTAAAAAGGTTGCTCTAAGTGAGGTAAATGTTAAAATTGAGGCTCTTATAGAAGAGGATGAAATAGAAAATAACATAATTTACTTTGAAGAGATTATTGATGATATAATTAACGTAGGCCTCCGAGCAAAAGAGTTTAGCAGCTCAGTACAGTTAGAGACCAGGTCTAATAATGAAACACAACACTCAACAAATGATGCTTGTGAAGTTAAGGTTAACAGATCTGTAGTTCAATTACCGAGGCTTGTACTCAAAACATTTTCTGGGAGTATTCAGGAATGGCAAGGATGGGCAGACAGTTTTCAATCAGCAGTTCATTCTAGTCAAGTGTTAAGTGCCGTGGAGAAGTTTAATTATTTGCGGTCCCTCTTGGAAGGGAGGCAGCAAAGACTATAGCAGGATTAGCATTAACAGAGGCTAATTATAATGTGGCTTGGGATATATTAAAGAAACGGTTTGGTAAGCCAGAGATCTTAATTAAAAGCCACCTCCGTGCACTTTTAGCTATACCTCCTGTTAATAATCCTAATAGTGTCAAGGAGTTACGGCAGTTATATGATGAATTTGAAATTAGAACTAGGTCCCTGGACAACTTGGGTGTAGGAATGGAAAAGTATGGTATAATGTTGGTTCCTACACTGGAGTCTAAATTGCCTAGCTCAATTTTGCTTGAATTAAGTAGGGGACACTCTGCAGAACATGTGTACATCCCCCTTCAGCAGATGTTAAGTCTTTTAGGCACAGAATTAGCAAGACGAGAGGGAGTTGAGTTTGCACAATGGGATGGTAAACAAGGGGACAAAGGCAGGCACAGCACCAAAGTTTCCACAAAAAGGAATAGCCCAGGTACAGTGTCAGCTCTACATGCCTCCTCTGAGAATAAATTAAAGGGAATCAAGGAATGCATATTTTGCGAAGGCAACCACAAGTCATATAAATGTGAGGTTGAGGCCTTACCCTTTGAGGAGAGAAAGGACAGGGTAACTAAGTCCACAGCATGTTTTAAATGTTTTTTGAAAGGTCATAGAGCAAGGTTTTGTAAGTTTAAAATTTTGTGCAAAAAATGTCATGGTAGGCATCAGCCATTATTGTGTGAAAACACTCTTAGTAGGCCTACCCCAGAAGTAGAGACATCAGTGGCACATGCCACTGCTATGCAAGGGAGTAAAAGTAAAGGGGGATTATTGCAAACAACTGCAGCCTTATTAATTGGGAATGAGGGAGAAGCTACTGTAAGAGTGTTGTTTGATAGTGGTAGCCAGTGTAGTTTTATTAAGACCAGAATTTCCAGAAAATTGAAGTTTAAAGAACTTAAGAGGGAAAATTTAAGAATTTCTGGGTTTGGGGGTTCCGTTCAAAACCGAACCAAATTTAAGAAGGTAGAAGTTCTGGTTAAAGGGTTGTTACCGCAAAGTCCCACTATCAAGGTCCAAGCTGTAGAGATTGAGGAACTTTGTGCTCCAGTCACTACTTGTTTAGATATGGCATGTGTCCAAGAATTGCAAGTTAAAGGAATTAATTTGGGCAATAATAAGTTTGAGGGAACAGAAGATATTAGTCTTTTGATTGGAGCTGACTATTATTGGGACTTCATCACTGGTAATATTGTCCGTACATCTCAAGGCCCGGTAGCTATTGAAAGTAAGCTAGGTGGATGCTACATGGTAGTTATTGCAATGAAATGGAAGTTAAGGCTCTTTTTGTTAAGATTGAGGAGAACAGCCATGGTCTGGAAAGGCATTTGAAAGCGTTTTGGGAACTTGAATCTATTGGCATAAAGGACAACCAGGCAAGTACAGTGAACAATGATGTTTTAGAGCTGGCTGAGAATGAGACAAGGTGGACAAAACGTACAGCTCTTAGTTTGGCTTCAAAGGTCTTTGATCCTCTTGGATTCCTGGCTCCATTTGTGATAAAGTAAAAATTTGGTTTCAGAGCCTCTGGGAAATTGGACTTGGTTGGGACCAAGAGTTACCTGATCATATGGTGGTAAGGTGGAAATATTGGTTCAAAGAATTGGCACATCTTGGAGACATGAAATCCCAAGATGGTACTTTGGAGAGTGAACAATAGTCCAGACAATTTGGAGCTGCACATCTTTTGTGATGCAAGTGAGGAAGCCTATGCAACTTGTATTTATATAAGAGGCGTTGCAAGAGGAAGTAAGTTGCAGGTTGGTTGCTGCAAAGAGCAGAGTAGCACCTTTGAAAAGGCTTTCGGTTCCAAGGTTGGAATTGATGGGTGCCGTTATTGCTAGTCGGCTTGCAATTACAGCGCGAAAGTCTTTGACCCTCTATGAAATTCCAAGCTATTATTGGACAGACTCCACTATAGTTTGGCACTGGTTAAGAAGTCAGGCAAGGAAATGGAAACCATTTGTTGCCAATAGGGTGGAGGAAATTCAAGCGCACACAGATCCCAAGCAATGGAAGCATTGTCCAGGCATCCAAAACCCCGCTGATTTACCAACACGAGGAATTTCAGTGAAAGATCTTTCACAGTCAAGTTTGTGGTGGAATGGGCCAGAGTGGCTAAAACTTACTTGGAAGTGAAAACTGGACTTCTAATCAGCCTATTGTAGGAGAATGCCAGGCTGAAGAAGCATGGGTGAGTGAGGTGAGAAAATGCGCTGTGAACAGTTGTCAAGTTATGCAGCAGGACCCCATATTGAGGCTTGAGGACATTAGCAGTCTGAAAAGATTGTTAAGAGTGACAGCATGGGTATATAGATTTACCAACAACATTAAGGGAGAACAAGAAGGAAGGAATTCTGAACAGTAATGAGATTCAGCAAGCAGGAAATACTGGGTGGTATATATGCAGAAGGAAAAATTTGGTGAAGAGAGAGAATTGCTCACCAGCCATCCATTACAGGTTCTACCAACACATTCTGCGCTCAAGGGTTTGGATGTGTTTTTGGATCAGGATTTATTGAGAGTAGGAGGTAGGACTACAGTTTTCTGGGCTTCCAGAGGAGAAAAGAACATCCAATTTTGCTACCTTCTGGGGGGCACTTTGTGGACCTTTTGATCCTGGATACTCATCATAAGCTGTTACATGCGGGAGTTAGAGAAGTGATAATAGAGATTAGACAACAATTTTGGATTCCCAAAAATAGACAAGTAGTAAAAAAAGTCTTGCATAAATGTGTGGTTTGCAAGCGTTGGAGTGCAAAGCCTTATTATGAAAAGGTGGCTCCACTTCCAAGAGAACGGTGTCTCTATACTGGCCCCATTTGATGTAGTGGGAGTAGCTTGCAGGGCTAGTTTATGTGTATGAGCGAGGGGAGTCTAACAAAGGTTATATATGTCTTTTCACCTGTGCTACCACCAGAGCAATCCATTTGGAGTTGGTAAGCAACTTAAGTAGTGATGTATTTCTTTTGGCCTTTAAAAGTTTGTGAACAGAAGGGGTTTCCCAAATAAAATCATATCGGATAATGCAAAAACTTCAAAGGCTGCAAATGAACTCCAGAAATTTGGTCCTTGCTAAAAGAGGAAGGATTCCAATCCTACTTTTCACACCAAGGGGTACAGTGGGAGTTTTGTTGAGAGAGCACCATGGTGGGGAGGATTTTGGGAAAGGCTAGTGAGAAGTGTAAAGTGTCCATTAAAGAAACTTTTAGCTAATGCTCATTTGAGCAAAGAAAATTCTCGACTGTTTTATGTGAAGTAGAAAGCAATGGTGAACAGTAGGCCTATCACTTTTGTTTACAAACAGTATGCAGGATGCAGAGCCATTGACACCAAATCATTTTCTTTGTGTAAACGATTAACATCAAGCCCCAGTGTGCCAGAAGACTTGCAGCCTATCCAGAGCACTCAAGGAGAGTTAACAGACGGTTCAGGTATCTTGAAGAGCTACAAGATCAGTTATGGAAGAGGTGGCAGATGGAATACTTGCCAGAACTCAATTATTACCCATCAGGCAAGGTAAAGGGCTCAATGCAAATTGTATCAAGGTGGGAGACGTGGTAATGATTGGGGATGAAAGACCAAGGCAATGCTGGAAGCTTGGCATAATTGAAGAGTTGTTTGTTGGCAAAGACAATTTAGTTAGGTCTGCACTGGTAAAGACTTCAGGAGGAAAGTTAAAGAGACCTATACAAAAACTCTATGCTTTAGAAATCAGCAAAAACACAGATAGTCAAGATGAAACATTTGAGTTACAGCCTCATGGAGAAGGCTTGGCTAACCTTGCGGAAGGTAACGACAACAATGCCTCTTCGGTGGGGAGTGTTAGAAAATCTAGAAGAGGAAGAACCATTGTTGTCCCAAGGCGATATGATGACTAAGCTGATTGATGCAGCATTGCTTGTATATATTAAGTTAAGGTGTATATATATCCATCTCATAATTGTAAGGTTAGTGAAAAATTAACTTAATTTAGAGCTAGCATTTTTGAGCTCTTGTGGCATCAGTGTTTCGGACGCTGGTGGCATCATTTGGGGCGCTGCGCGTCTTTTCTACTCGTTTGTGGGATGTCGTACGTACAGGGTGTGGTCTTGTAGAGAGCTCTCTTGCAATTCAGTTTGGTTGTTTAGATACAAGATTGTTGCACCGTGCAATAGTCCAGGTTGTGTTGTTGTTGCAAGGTTGAGAAAGAAGACCATAAATAGTACCCTTTTTTGTTTACATTAAAATTCATGTAACAAAGGTCTAAAGTAGGCCCGCATCGAGTCAGCAACCCTGAGGTTACCCTGAGGTAGGACCTAATAGGATCTCAAATCCGTAAGTTTTAATTTAGCTTAACTTGGGCTTTAGGTAGAACTGGCCCTTTAGAATTTGGCCGTTCACGGCTCAGCTGGGATTTTGAACCCGACAAATAAATAAAATAACAATATGCAAAATGTGAATTTTTTTCTTTAAATCGATTGCATAATGTATACTTACTTTTAAATGATAAAATAAAAATAAGAAATATAAAATGAGTAAATAATTGAAGACTTACCTTCTAATAAATATTGATGACATCCTTATAATGCCTAAACTTATGAAACATATACAAAATTTCGACCAACAAAGAAAAATTGGGATCCACGTGCACACTCAACCAGTTTCTATGATAAACTAAATGGCATTTGGTATGGGCAGGCGGCAGAATCTACATGTCTTAAACATGTTCAGACAGTTCAGTTACGTAACATGCGCAGAATCTACTGACCATCATACCCAGATTGCGCTTGTCGAAAAACGTTCAGTTACGTTCTCAAAGGTATATTGCATCATAGTGTATATAAATATAGTGTTCATAATGGAAAATAATGGGTGTGCAACCGACCTGGCACGCATTCTGAATTTTGAACAGAAAATTCCGAATAAAAAAGTTGCGTATTGTAGCCCCCAAAATTATTCAAGTAGCCTAAAAAGTAGCGGGTAGCCCAAATCTTAAAACTAGTAGCGTGCAGCCCTAAAAAGTAACGTAATCCGCTACTTGTAGCCCAATCTGGCACCACTGTTTGGTAACTTTTAAGTTGCCAGTTGCCACTAGAGATGACTAGAGGCGGCCCGAGGACCTGAATTTTTTAAACCAAATCTGGTTTGAAAAAGACTAAAAAGACAACACTGATAGCAAACATTGAATACATTATTTTCTGAAAAGCGTAGACAAATAGACTCAAAATTTTGTAGAAAAAGTTAATTTTTTATAAGCTAAAAATTTATATGGTAAATAAACTGAAATTAGCCAAAAATAGCCCAAAAAACGAGTGGCTAGTCCTTATAATTTTTTTAGCCAGCCACATCTGAAATTAGCCCAAATGGTTAATTTTAGCCACACCTGGCAACCCTGCGACTGAGGTTCTGCTTTTAAACCCATTATTTTTATGACTTGAGAACTTGCTCATAGCGCACGGCCTCCGAAATGATTGCTTCGTAGTATTTGTATGGTGGATGAAAAGCATAACAAGATTGTGCCTGTCTCTGCATTACAAGTCAACCATATACTGAATTTTGCTTGAAATTTAATGCATTATAATAAAAGGCTTTGGGTTATGAATTTAAAAGAATTAAAATTTTTATTTTTTTATGTTTTATATTTTAGCAAGGGTAGGCAGTGCCTACCCTGAGTGCACGTCCCTGATTATATATATATATATATACAGGGGCGGATCCAGGAATTTAAGCAGAGGGGGGTCCAGTCTAGGGGGGGCTCGTTACTGATATGTCCTTGGCCGAAGGCCGAGGACGCGCGAGCGCCAAGGGGGGTGCCCGAGGGGGGTGTACCCCCCTCAGTAGGAAATTTTCATATTTGAAGATAGCTTTAGATGGATTTGAAGTATATTCCCGTTATCAAAATCCTGCTTGTTCACACACCCAGGCCAGGTCTGAAATGTCTTAGGATCGGACATAAACTTTTTTTCCTTTATTCTTTTTAAGGAAATTAATTTTATGGCAACCGGGATACATCACCTTACCTTATTTATTTATACATGAACTCCAATCTTGGTTTTAATCCAACTTCTCCAATTACTTTGTCGTGCAACATTTCATCCTTCTCTAGCGATATTACAATTTCTTTCTCTATGGCAATTCTTGCTTTGATCGTTTCAGGTAAGGCTGTTGTAAGTCCAAGGTCAAGACAAAGCTTTAAAATTTCTTTTGCATGTTTGCACTGACAAAAATCGGAGCCCTGATAGATGTATTTCAATTCTGACGTTAAAGCTTTTACATCAAATAGGTTACTGTACTTAAATTCAAATGTTTCTATTAAGTTTTTGGGGAATTTTTTTTTATGCTGTATACTGCAAACATTAATGAATTCAACGGCTCAAAATATGAGAACTCCTGAATGCATTCAAATCGTTTCTTCAAGGCTGTTTAGGGGAATTCAGAATGCTAAAGTAAATTTCTTTAAAGTTTGTCACTTTTCCTCTGAGTCTCTTAGTAGGGGGAGGAATGGTTGGACAACTTACTATGTCACGTGGCTTTTTAAAAATTTCATTATAACTTTTGTCAATGATTTTTCCTTCCAGAAAACTAATAAATCATTAATTTTCTTTTTTACAAATTCCACGTCCACTATCCTGCACTGTAAAACCTGAAATAGTTTTTCAGCATTGCTAAGTAATTCTTCAAAGCAGGAAATATAAAACATAAATAAAAAGTCATCTAGTTTTACGTAAAAGTTTTCAGCCTGGTTTAAACTATCTTCATCCCACGAAATTTCATCATTCAAAATGTTGTACCACCTCGCATGCAACGCGTTGACGTCACCACGTGACGTCATACCAATATCTCTGTTTCAACACAGATGTGACAGATTTTATATAAAATGAACACTTCCCATATGTTGTGTATTAAATTTCCTAAAATTTACTGTACTATGCAAAGTAGAATATATAGAAATACCAAACTGCCAGTATGATATGCAAATATTGCTTTTAAATGTTTATTAATTCAAGATAATAACATATTTGACACAGCAGCAAGTCGTCAGGCAGATGGGAATTTGCCTGACTTCGAATATTAAAAACTTGGTTATTCGGTGGATACAAAGCAATAAATCAATTAAAATACTAATTAACTTTACGTATAGTGAATATCCAAATGACTTTATAACATTATAAATAAATCCTAAGATTTACATCATAACATGTTTCAAAGAGAGACGTCAGGCTTAAAATTGTTTGCCTGACAAGACGTGGAATTGTGCATTTTTATGCTAGTTGTAAGGCTTTGTTATTTGAGAAGATGCATAATAATATAGTAATAATTAACTTTATGTACAGTCATAGTGTATATGCAAATAGCTATATAACCTTATTTATAAATCCTAACATGGTCATTATAACATATTTATAAAGTAAAGATATCTGACTCAAAATTTTAGCCACAGATTGGATCACCTGAAGATCTGTCACCCCAACCTTTTTTAGTTAGCTTTATAAGTCTAACTAACGAAAACATCACGACCTAACCAAATCAATCGTCAAGGGTGTACAGTTGACCTAACGATTGGTTAGGTTAGGTCGTGATATTTTCGTTAGTTAGCTTTATAAAGCTAACTAAAAAAAGGCTGGGGTGACGGATCTTCAGGTGATCCCACAGATCTTCTCTCTTCCCGCGTCTCTCTCCCCACCCTCATTGGGGAAATGGGGTTTAGATGATAGATGGATGGATGGAAATTTTTAGCCTGACAATTTGACAAGAGATGGGATTGTGTATTAGTTTTTTTATGTTAGTTTCTTTAAGTCCCCTAGCAGGAGAAATATCAGGTCAGGCTCAGCCTGACCTGCCTGACTCCCTCCGTCACCACTGATATATATATATATATATATATTTATACAGGGTGGGCCGAAAGTCTGGATCCATAGGAAAATATTTATTTTAATACATAAATTACAACAAATGGTAAATACTTAAAATGAATATCAACTTTAACTCGTAAATGCGTATCCGTGATACTGTACAGTGGTTCGTACTCCAGTATAAACAACAAATTATAACAAATGCTCAAATTGGCGGCCTCTGACATCGAGACATTTAGGGATGGAATTTATGATTTTTAATAATTCTTCGAATTGACGTTCTCGAGATGCGTGTTTCATTTGATAATCTTCTTGTTGACTTTACTGGACTATTCGTTAAAGTTTCACATACCATTGCAGAGGTATTTTCATCAGTTGCAGTTTTTGGACGACCAGAACGCCGTCGATCATGTACACTTCCTGTTTCTTCGAAACGTTTAAACAACTTGCCAACAGTCGCATGTGTTACTGGATGCTTATCAGGATGATTTCTATTGAATTCGGTAGCAACTTCTCTGTGTGTAGCGCCCTGTCTTGCGTACATGAGCACAAGTTCTACCCGGTCTTCTGTTGTTAGATTCGAAGCCATTTCTGGGCTGAAATAAAAAAGTATTTGAGTATTTATACTGGAGTACGAACTACTGTACAGTATCACGGATACGCATTTACGAGTTAAAGTTGATATTCATTTTAAGTATTTACCATTTGTTGTAATTTATGTATTAAAATAAATATTTTCCTATGGATCCAGACTTTCGGCCCACCCTGTATATATGTGTGTGTGTGTGTGTGTGTAAAAAAAACTATATAGGGCTATGGGTTGATTACCTGATGCCCTCATCCGTTGGAAATTTCCAGCAGACTTCAGTGGAGAGTTAACGACAAAAGCCCTATGTTTTTTCGTTTGAGAGTTGTATATGTAGGTCTTCAAAGGACCGCTTTATGTTCAATTGCCTTCGGTATTTGCGCTGCCTAATGGTAAAGAAAGGAATTGCCTCACCTTATTATTTCGTTGGGCCTCGCTTCTGTTTCGATGTAGGGCCGTGGTACGATGGAGTTAGACAATGAGTTGACTCGATGTAACTAATATAGGCAGTCACTATTTAAACACCTGAAGGAACAGGCCTATCCTTCTTATAGTTATTAAGTTTTATATCAAGAGGATTTCACTCAGAATTTATAGGAAGATAAAGGACATCTTCCTTGCTTAAAGGATCGCTGTAACACAAGCAGCTCCGAGCGAGCCGCTATAATATAATCTTCGTATTTTTATTATTTGCTGATTTCGCAAAGTTCCTTGACTCGTCTCTCGATGTAATTTTCATGAGTTGGTAGTGGAAAATTTTGAACACGAAACAAATTTGTTTTCTTGTTGTTATGCAGGCCCGATGCCTACATATGGGTTCTATGTACGTAAGGCAATTATTTCACTCCCAATAGGCTATGTCGCCAATCCCGAGGCAATTTTGTAGGTACTTAATTCAATTAATTAACAATTTATATTTAATTAAGAAATAAAGGTGCCACATACGATACCATGTTGTAAGCGTGTATAGTTTCTCCATAATATATATATATATATATATATATATATATATATATCTGCAATGACCACGCAGTATATTAATGTATAGAAACGACGTAAGTATAGAGGAGTGTTCTGCACACGAGGAAGAGAAATAACGAACAAATGAAAAATGAGGTACCCGCCCGGGATCGAACCCAGGATCTTCCAATTGCCGGTCAGATATGCTAACCACTACACCACAGGGCCTCGATAGTCAGAAGTCGTAATTCTCCTACATAGGGCAGAAACCAATGCCTTGAGAGGCACCCTCGCAAATCGTGAATATGTACATTTAACTGCAATGACCACGCAGTATATTAATGTATAGAAACGACGTAAGTATAGAGGAGTGTTCTGCACACGAGGAAGAGAAATAACGAACAAATGAAAAATGAGGTACCCGCCCGGGAATCGAACCCAGGATCTTCCAATTGCCGGTCAGATATGCTAACCACTACACCACAGGGCCTCGATAGTCAGAAGTCGTAATTCTCCTACATAGGGCAGAAACCAATGCCTTGAGAGGCACCCTCGCAAATCGTGAATATGTACATTTAACTGCAATGACCACGCAGTATATTAATGTATAGAAACGACGTAAGTATAGAGGAGTGTTCTGCACACGAGGAAGAGAAATAACGAACAAATGAAAAATGAGGTACCGCCCGGGAATCGAACCCAGGATCTTCCAATTGCCGGTCAGATATGCTAACCACTACACCACAGGGCCTCGATAGTCAGTCGTAATTCTCCTACATAGGGCAGAAACCAATGCCTTGAGAGGGCACCCTCGCAAATCGTGAATATGTACATTTAACTGCAATGACCACGCAGTATATTAATGTATAGAAACGACGTAAGTATAGAGGAGTGTTCTGCACACGAGGAAGAGAAATAACAAACAAATGAAAAATGAGGTACCGCCCGGGAATCGAACCCAGGATCTTCCAATTGCGGTCAGATATGCTAACCACTACACCACAGGGCCTCGATAGTCAGAAGTCGTAATTCTCCTACATAGGACAGAAACCAATGCCTTGAGAGGGCACCCTCGCAAATCGTGAATATGTACATTTAACTGCAATGACCACGCAGTATATTAATGTATAGAAACGACGTAAGTATAGAGGAGTGTTCTGCACACGAGGAAGAGAAATAACGAACAAATGAAAAATGAGGTACCCGCCCGGGAATCGAACCCAGGATCTTCCAATTGCCGGTCAGATATGCTAACCACTACACCACAGGGCCTCGATAGTCAGAAGTCGTAATTCTCCTACATAGGGCAGAAACCAATGCCTTGAGAGGGCACCCTCGCAAATCGTGAATATGTACATTTAACTGCAATGACCACGCAGTATATTAATGAACACTCCTCTATACTTACGTCGTTTCTATACATTACTATACTGCGTGGTCATTGCAGTTAAATGTACATATTCACGATTTGCGAGGGTGCCCTCTCAAGGCATTGGTTTCTGTCCTATGTAGGAGAATTACGACTTCTGACTATCGAGGCCCTGAGGTGTAGTGGTTAGCATATCTGACCGGCAATTGGAAGATCCTGGGTTCGATTCCCGGGCGGATACCTCATTTTTCATTTGTTCGTTATTTCTCTTCCTCGTGTGCAGAACACTCCTCTATACTTACGTCGTTTCTATACATTAATATACTGCGTGGTCATTGCAGTTAATGTACATATTCACGATTGCGAGGGTGCCCTCTCAAGGCATTGGTTTCTGCCCTATGTAGGAGAATTACGACTTCTGACTATCGAGGCCCTGTGGTGTAGTGGTTAGCATATCTGACCGGCAATTGGAAGATCCTGGGTTCGATTCCCGGGCGGGTACCTCATTTTTCATTTGTTCGTTATTTCTCTTCCTCGTGTGCAGAACACTCCTCTATACTTACGTCGTTTCTATACATATATATATATATATATATATATATATATATATATATATAATACACAAGGAAAATGAAGAAATTATTCCAAGGTCTTTCGTGTATTCAGCAATACACCTCGTCAGGGAATGACGTGTATTGCTGAATACAGGAAAGACCTGGGAATAATTTTTCTTTTTCTTTGTGGGTTTGTATCATTCATTCATTTCACGTGTTTAAGTGTAAAATTCATCCCATATATATATATACACACACACACACACATATATATATATATATATATATATATATATAATATCGTTCAGAGATTTGTTCTTAGGGAATCTCAGCTTCAGGATGAATAAGCAAACCCATATACCGTATTTATTATTCTTATTGCGAGCAAACGTTTCAGAAATAAACTTTCATCTTCAGTGCTAATAGAGATAAAATTAAAAGTGATAAATATTAAAGTGTGATAAAAATATTAGGCAAATTATTTGATTTGGGGGACATTAAGGACTAAGGAGTGCAAATAAATCAGTTTGCAATCTCGCTGTTGAGTAATTATTAAAAAAAAAAAAAATACTAAATGTTTTTAATAACAGTTGGAACATTGAGTCGGATGATAAATACTGTACCATCAAGAATTTGTTTTACTGACATCTGAAAAAGATGTCCAGGGAAAAGATTAATAGAGAAGAAGATCTGGAGAAAAGTAATTTCGTGATGGAAAGGCAAAAAGATCACAGATGACTTGCACGATAGACGGATTGCTCGTCGGATAGGCAATCACCATAGAGTGATAAGTTTTTTCATAATTCTTCAAAGAAAGATTATTTATAACAAGACCCGAAACTCTGTCTACTTTTACGTTTACTTCAGCTTTTATGCTCTATCCAACCATCTAGTGTTTGGCAGGAGAACTAAATTACCACAGAATAAATGTCACCAACTTAAATTAAATTAATATTCATTAATATGTGTTAAATATCTTATCATATATAGACTGAGTTAATAAATTAAACATAGAAGCTTGCATTCCTTTGCAGATGAATATGATAATATTCAGTTTTGTTAATATACTTTTGAATCCTGCGAGTAGGAACTTGTAGCCTTAGGCTTACTCCATCCGCTGGGCGGCGAGTACCAACTATTAATTTGGCGGAATAATACAAAAATATCAGTCCCGCATCTTGTTCTATCATATATAAACTGTGGGTAAATCTTACTTTTAAGGCCCCACAGCAACCACACATCCTACATTAATAACACATATATCAAATGATAGAGCGGATAAAACTATATATATATAGCTATGTAAACTTTTCAAAATATAAAAATTACAATAATTTTAAGAAATGTATAAAATTGTATTTCTTATGCCTTAGATGATTAGATCATAGTAAAAAAATCAATTAGTTTGGTTAGGTTAGGTTAAGTTTGAAGGATCTGCAACAGCGACCCCACATAGAAGTGGGCTAATAAGACTGCGGAAGAAGAAGGTTAAGTTTATTGGTAAATCTTACTTTTAGGGCCGATAGTTTTTCTGCTTTATCGATTGATATACTGCATGTGTTATTAATGTAGGATATGTGGTTGCTGAGCGGCCTTAAAAGTAAGATTTACCAAACTCAAACTTTGAGTTAAGTCACCGACTAAACGATACTACATTACAATACGATTTATATCAACCAACCAATACTAGGCTTTTTGAAATTCTTAGTCTTAGACAGTCGTAAGGAATAGCATGCCAGGTGTGACGCGCGAACTGTTGAAGAAAGCAAAATACACTTGCTTTTTAATAGAGTATCGACTAGGGCCTAATTCTGGTATTGAAATATCGGTATTAGAAAAAAGAGACAATACCGATACCGTGGATGTCAATACCGGTATTGGAAGTATATTTTATTTTTTTGAAATAGTTGTTTTAGGCGAAATATGAATTGCATTTAAAAAAGGTAATTATATAGAAAACGGCGCAACCCGAAGTATGATGTAAAAAACATTTTATTAGGTCAATTTCGATGTGCTGAAGCCAAATCTGTTAACCATTTGGTGTGCAAATGCTTCAAATTAGAGTAAATGTTATTTATATTTTACTCTTATTTTGAAGCATTTGCCTAAAAAATGGCTAACAAGCACATGAAAACTAACCTAACCTAACCTAACCTAAGAGTAAAATAACCACACGTTGGGCACGACAACTCAGAAAGCAAAATACCATGTTTTTGGAAAAATAGAATTGCTTCTTCATCATTTTCGTAAAACTTTACAATAGCTTCAATGTATCTAACAGAACACCCTTCACACTCCATTGCTATACCAACATTAAAAGGGCGCATTTTAAAAGGGTTATAAAATTGCTTCTGTTAAGAACTACTTTGACTTGCGGAGCAAAATTATTGGAACCAAAACATAAATGATGGGCAAATGAATGAACTTCAAAAATTTGTAATTTTATTTATAATCTGTGAAAATGTAATTTGCACACCAAATGGTTAACAGATTTGGCTTCAGCACATTGAAATTGACCTAATAAAATGTTTTTTACATCATACTTCGGGTTGCGCCGTTTTCTATATAATTACCTTAAAAAATATGAGCTTAGGGGTTTGCTTTTTTCATAAAAAGAGAGAAATATTCGGAATCCTCAGAATAAAAAAAATATTTGGTAATTATTCGTTTTAGTGCTTTTCCTCTTTTCTGAACCAAAACACATTTTCCTGGTGTTTTGTAGTGTGATTTGTTCAAATGTGAACTTCGTTTCTTTGGGAAATGAGCCATTTTTGAGAAATTTTAAAATTGAAAATTTCTCAAAAACGGCTCATTTCCCAAAGAAACGAAGTTCAGATTTGAGCAAAAAACACCAGAAAAATGTGTTTTTGGTTCAGACCTAACCTAAACAGACCTAACCTAACCTAAACAGACCTAACCTAACCTAACCTAAACAGACCTAACCTAACCTAAACAGACCTAACCTAACCTAAACTGACCTAATCTAACCTAAACTGATTGGGTTTTGTTGCCAGACCGTAATATCCAGCTTTTCATGTCTTTCCAACAACGCTCAATATTTTGAATGTGAACGGTGTCTTCCACGAACCGCTGTGAATTGTTGACTGTCCGGTGAATGTAGCCTAGATTTCCAAGTTGAGAATACGCACGCCACTCGTCGGAATAGATTGTAGTCCCAGGCCTAATATGTTGCTGGATCAGGCGAACAAGAGTTGTTGCGTCTCTCTGAGGAACCGCAAACAATAGTAGTTTTTTGGAACTGCGTTCCAAGGTACCAAAAACCCAGGCAATCACAACCTCTGCAAACCATAATGAAAACCAGACTGAAAAAGCATTCTTGAATGAGTATGCATTATGAGAGATTCAAAATGTACGTCTCTGATTGGTCGGATAAGGTCACGTGAAACAAAAACGATTTTTAATTGGTTGTTTTGACCTATGTTTCCTAATTTTGCCACGAGATGTCTCCCCATAAAACTGGAGAGGGTGACGTTCGTTAAAATTTTAATAGCGTTAAAAGCTAAATACTCGGTCAATGGCCTATAATGGCTACTTTTTACGTCTAAATTTAAATTTTTTTTTTTTTTTTCATAAAAAATAATTATTACATTTCCTTGATTTTTATCAGTTTCCCTGAGGTTTCAAGGTGTCCTGAATATGAATTTATATGTTAAATTGTCATAGAATGTCTCCTATCGAAAACGAACAAAGCATTAAAACGAATATTAACCAAATATTTTAATGTATCATTATTACCTACTTATTGTTGGCATAGATATGCCATAGATTCTTAGTTTTATAAGAATTGCTGAAAACGTTTTTTTGTCGACTGAAAACGAAGGAATATGTATTTGAAATGATTGAAAACATTTTTCCATGATTTAAAAGTAATGCCCTTTCCCTGAGGTGCCAGTTACGCTTCGAATCTTCGGTAATTATTCATTTTTTCACCCAGTCTTTTTATAATGAGAGTAAACTTTTCGGTTCTTTTGCATTATCCTACCAATACTAATTTTTTTATATAATGTTGTTTTGGTTATGGTACTTTATTTTCCGTAATTATTCGTTTTTTGACCGTCTCTTTTTATGAGAGCAAACTTTTCTGGTCAATTTTGAGGTGTTCTGCACGAATCTGCCATCCATTTCCTGTGCAAATGCGTAGTTTTTGAGATATCGTCATCTTGAAAACTACGCATTTGCACAGGAAATGGATGGCAGTTTTGTACAAAACACCTCAAAATTAACCAGAAAAGTTTGCACTCATCATTTTCGTTTAAACTAACGAATTTAAACAAAAATATCATGACTTAACCTAACCAATCATCAAGGGTGTACAGTTGACCTAACTGGTATCACGTACTGAACTGTTGGCAAAACATTAGGACCGATCAATTTGTGATGCATGATCTTTATGGGGGCTCCACCCCTGTACCCCCGAGACCTAAATTATACAAATGATAATGTAATAACATGTGCCAACCTTGCATGGGTAGTCCGCTAAATTTTTGCCTGCCCTTAAACTGAAACGACACGTTTATTTTTAGGATTTTTTTTTACGGCACCTAAAGACCTTCTGGTCTTTTCTTAAAATACAAGCACTATTGCATTTAGGGCAGGTCACGGATGTCTTAATTATTCTGTGATTGAAAAAAAAGGTTTAAACTCTTGTCTTCATCGAGGGCAATATGGCGGATCACATCTTCAAAATCAAATATGCATAACTAACACGTCATACTTCGTCACAAAAACAAAAAACCAAACTGAACAGAGTTCAACAGATGAATAATTGCTAAAAATGATTTATTTGTAAAACAGGGCAAATTGAATTACACAGAAGTAGCCAGAATCACCAAAAATAAGAATATTCACCAAATAGTCGATATATATATTGAAAAAATACCAAAAATAAGAAATATATTTGGTAAATGTACAGTATTATACCAGTCTCCCTTTTGAGGTGAAATTTATGTTTTTCCTATGGTTTTTGATGTGTTTTGAACGAATCTGACCTTCAAAACCGTCGGAAATGACTCATTTTTGAGATACCCCCCCAGCCGGCAATGTGGGGGAAATCACAGAAAACGAGTCATTTCCGACGGTTTTTAAGGTCAGATTCGTTCAAAACACATCAAAAACCATAGGAAAAACATTTCACCTTCAAAATTGACCTGACCTATCCTGACCTGACCTATCCTGACCTGACCTATCCTAATGACCTGACCTATCCTAATGACCTGACCTATCCTAATGACCTGACCTATCCTAATGACCTGACCTATCCTGACCTGACCTATCCTGACCTGACCTATCCTAATGACCTGACCTATCCTAATGACCTGACCTATCCTAATGACCTGACCTATCCTAATGACCTGACCTATCCTAATGACCTGACCTATCCTAACAACCTGACCTATCCTAACAACCTGACCTATCCTAACTTAACTAAACCTAACCTATCCTAACCTAAAAGAAAAACAGGAATTACCTTTAAAATCTAAGACAGAATAATCACAGTACCATCTTTTCTTCGTTTTAAGCACAACGTAACTTTTTCTACAACGCCACAGTTTCTGGTCTTGACGATATGTGCACTCCATTTTACAATGTGGACACTTCACTACTGTCGGTAGAACACTGTGAGCACGCAGAAACTCAATACTTTTTTCTAAATTTTCATAGAAAGCGACAATACAGCAGTAATAATCGAATGAACACATGTCACACGAAGCCATTCCAGTAGCAAACTAATTCAAATTCGAAATGGATGGAGCGCTCTGATTGGGCAGACGTGTGATGGCAACACAAAGGAAGGTACGAACACACAAACTACCGTACAAACACACACTAGATACACACCAAAAGAATGTTTATATCTCGAAAATGAAGCATTTGCGAGGGAAACGCTATAGAAGGAAAGTGTCTTAGAATTAAAAAATCTACTTAATGAACATATAATAATTGCTGGACGTTAGACGGGTGTAATAGTAGAATAATACTATATATATTTTCTTATTCAGTTTTGATTGGTTATTCAATATATATTGCTGTTATTAGCTGGGTGTGACTGGGTCAAAAAACGAATAATAACCTTATTTTCCTTCCATTATAAAAAAAATTAGTGTTGGGATTAGGTTAGGTTAAAAACAGCCCGCCGCAGGCGTTAGAAAAGTGTTTTGCTAATATACTTTATTTTCCTTCCATTATAAAAAAAATTGTGTTGGGAGGATAATGCAAAAGTACCAACTTTCTGGTCAATTTTGAGGTGTTCTGCATGAATCTGCCATCTGTTTCCTGTGCAAATGCGTAGTTTTCGAGATATCGTCATCTTGAAAACTACGCATTTGCACAGGAAATGGATGGCAGTTTTGTACAAAGCACCTCAAAATTAACCAGAAAAGTTTGCATTCGTCTTTTTTGTTTAAACTAACAAATTTAAATGAAAATATCATGACTTAACCTAACCAATTGTCAAGGGTGTACAGTTGACTTAACCAGTGTCACGTACTGAACTGTCCGCAAAACATTAGGACCGATCAATTTGTGATGCGTGATCTTTATGGGGGCAGAGCCCCTGTACCCCCGAGACATACATTATACAAATGATAATGTAATAACATGTGCCAACCTTGCATGGGTAGTCCGCTAAATTTCACCTGCCCTTAAACTGAAATGACACGTTTATTTTTAGGATTTTTTTTATGGCACCTAAAGACCTGGTCTTTTCTTAAAATACAAGCGCTATTGCATTTAGGGCAGGTCACGGATGTCTTAATTATTCTGTGATTGAAAAAAAGGTCTCAACTCTTGTCTTCATCGAGGGCAATATGGTGGATCACGTCTTAAAAATCAAATATGCATAACTGACACATCATACTTCTAGTCACAAAAAACAAACTGAACAGAGTTCAACAGACAAACATTTGCTAAAAATGATTTATTTGTAAAACAGGACAAATTGAATTAAGCAGAAGTAGCTAGAATCACCAAAAATAAGAAATATTCACCAAATAGTTGATATATATATATATTGAAAAAAAATAGGAAATATATTTTAATAAAAAGACACGTTTTATACAAATTTGCACAAGATAATATATATATTTTCTTATTCAGTTTTGATTGGTTATTCAATATATATTGCTGTTATAGCTGGGTGTGACTGGGTCAAAAAATGAATAATAACCGAATCTTCCTCTAACAGCAAAGTTCCTCCAATCAAGATAACTTATGGCCTCTCTTTGTGAATATTGAACAACAGTAATTTTCTCCCTTATATACAATGTCGAAAAAGTCAAGTGTTTGGAATTATTTTTCTAAGAAAAAAGATCAGAACGAAGCAGAGTGCTTAAAGTGTAAAAAAGGGATAAAGTGTGGTGGAGGTTCAACAAGCGGATTACTTGTTCATTTAAAATCGATTCATCAGATCACTGATTCTGAAATAAACACGCATGGGAATGAGAATTTTCACTATTTTTTTCCTTTTATAATGTTCGTTGATTGTTAATAATTCAATAATATTATAGCTGTATTAGATATCCTTAGCTAGGCCTATAGGATCTTTTCAAGACTTAATATTTGTGGCATATATTAAATGGCATAGTGGTTAAATAAAACACAAGGCTTACATTTTGAAGGACTTGGATTCGAGTTCAGGTGCTTTAAGCCACTAAACTGACTAAAGTAGGCTGACCATATTTCCTTGAGACAAAAATGGGACATTGGGATGGCAAAAAAGGGACGGGGTTATGTAATATTCTGTATTCATGAAAAAGTAAGTACATAAACGGGACAAAATTGACATATTTATTAAAACGACGGGATGGCCAGGAAATATAAAACAAATGGTACTGTCCCATTCAAAATGGTACGTATGGTCAGCCTAGACTAAAGTTAATGTCGGTCGACAGGCTAGCTGGTATAAGAAGACACATATACATTCTTATGGCTATGGGTGCTCAAGTGAAAGATGAATTTTTCACTTTTTTTCACTATTAAATTGGTGATTTAAAAATAAAAATTTTAATATGAAACTGGTATCAATACCGGTATTGGCAAAATAATGGGTATCAATACTGGTATTGAAAATTTTGGCATTTTAACAGCCCTAGTATCGACCTGACACTTAATTGACTAGGACTAGCTACTCTGGGTTAGATCAAGTTAGGGTAGTTTAGTTTATTATATTTTTGAGCGTCGATAGAATATCCTGTCAGGGTAATTCCAGGACAAATAGACAAATGAAAGTGTCAAATGTACACTCCACCATCTCCAAAATTCATGAAAGTTGGTGTGATGGTTGGTTTTGGTCCAAATTACAAAAATCTGAATTTTTTTGAAAATTGGTCAAGTTGGTCAAATTTTATGGCTTGACCAAATTTTGGTCAAATGAAAAACCAACAATTTTCAAACATAAATATCTCAGCTGCTAATTGTGGTAGCGTAATAAGTCTTAAATGATAAAATATGTAAAATTAACTGTAGTTTCTAAATATGTATCATTTTTTAGGGTAACAAAAATAAAATTATGATTTTTTGGAAAAAATGTCAATTTTCTTTTTTTTTGCGATTTGGCAGCGAAGATATCATTTTTCGAAATAAAGACCAAGAATAAAAAATGTTTATTTGATGTATGTACACCATAATAAGTAATAAAAAGTCAGCTTATAGTTTATTATAAGGCTCAAAACTGAGTTTGAAATTAAGTAATAAATTTTTTTTTCAGAGGACGAAGATTTATTACAGACTTGTTGGTCCAAAAAAAGACAATTTTCAAATCATATAAAAAATATATATAGATAAACCAAAGGAGAAAAAATCTTTTAAAATATATGTACAATGTACATTAGGGTGTCCTAATTTCTTTTCTTAACACGACCTGACCACTCGTGTCATGCCCGGATGTGGTTTGTACTAAAGCATTGGCTGTGTGATTTTCAACTCGATCAGATGATATTTAGAGGTCCCGACGTTTGATGACTTTTTTTTGGTTTTCAGAATTGATCATTATGGCATTGACAAGATCAAACATCAAGTTGTGGCTTCTTGAGAGGTCTCCGATAGCAGAGCTGGCTAAATCTCGATTACCAAGTAATATGGACGTGTTGCTCCTTTTCTTCTACCATCACCACGACCAAAAGAAGACAGATTCCAACAGTGTCAAGGCTGTAATATCGGCTGTATTAGAAATCTGGGCTAGAGCCAACTCGAATCTGGCAACAACCTCCGTTCATACCTCGACTAAACTGAAAGCTTTGGTTCAGAGGTATTGAAATTTGCATAAAAACAAGAACAAGACTGGAATGACTTACAATATGCAGCGGGATGTATTCATGGCTGATATGGAGGATATTTTTGATGTCGCCCGCTCAGACGTTCTGGATCGGGGAGATATCCCTCTTGAAGACAAGGAATTCCTCATTTCCCAAAGGGCAGATCGACATACGAGTTACATGGGTGAAGATAGAAAATATAATGCAGCCACAATGAAAAGACAGGAAAGGGAAAGAGCTCTTGAGCGGGCACACCGGCGTCAAACGGAGGAGGCTCTAGCTGTAGGAGTCACAGAAGAGGCTACCAACAGCAGTTCTAGCACATCGTCAGCTGACAGTGGAAACGAAGCCGTCACTTGTGGACTTAAAACCTTCGAAAGCTCCCAAACATGACAGACTAAAAGAAAGTCTGAGTGATCTTGACCTGGCAGCAACTTGGGATCGCGAGGGCCTTTCTGTTCGACAGGCAACATCAGCGTTTGCTGCGACTGCAAAATCCCTAGCTCTCGGTCCTGACAGTGTTCCATCAAAGAGCACGGTTCACCGCTTCCGACAAAAGGCCCGTACAATGATAGGGACCAATGTTATTGGCCACCTCGACTGCAGATCCACTGGGACACAAAGATACTCAATGACATCGAACAGGAGGTAAGTCAGTCGATCGGATTGCTGTTGTGGTGACTGGGGATGGTGTGGAAGAGCTATTAGGAGCACCGAAAATAATAGACGGCACAGGACAGCAAATGGCAAGCGCAGTCCATCAAGCACTCACCCTAGTCGGAATTGAGGACAAGATCATAGGCATGGTGTTTGACACGACGGCATCAAACACAGGGATAGTGCAAGGTGCGTGTGTGCGTTTGGAAGCGGCATTGGGAAGATCTCTTTTATGGTTTGCTTGCCGTCATCACGTTCACGAAGTGATTCTCAAGGATGTCTTCGTCGTGTGCCTAGGAACACCACCAAGTCCTCAAATCCCACTTTTCAGGAGATTCAAGGAAGCCTGGCCATCAATGAACCACTGTCAGTTGGATGCATTTGACAAGGACGAGGTGGCTAAAGCCTTCATAAATGACAATGCTTGCCTTTCACAAATGCGACGAGGTAATAGACTATCTCCGCGATGCCCTAAGAAGTGGTAATCATCCTCGAGAGGATTATGAAGAACTACTTCGACTGAGCCTCTTGTACCTCGGAGACGACGTAGGACGTTACAAGCTTCGGCCTCCAGGGGCTTACCATCAGGCCAGATGGATGGCCAAAGCTATTTACTGCCTGAAAATAGCATTACTGCAGTCCCAGTTCTCCGAACTTCGTCTCCAAGAACTGCAAGGGGTTCGCCGTATGGCTCACTTCGTGAGCCTTGTATACGTGCGTCACTGGCACGAGGCTCCCATCGCCATCAAATCTCCCAAAAATGACATTAGGCTGTGCAATCTTCTTGTAGGTTACCCTGACAAGGACGTTGGAAACACAGCTTACCGGGCTGTGCTCCGTCATCTGTGGTATATCTCGGAGGACTTAATCTGTCTTGCACTGTTTGATGACAGAGTTGATGACAATGAAAAGCGTAACATGACGGCTAACCTGAAAAAGCGCCCTGGAAAAGGACTCAAACGGGTTCAAGGCAAGGGACTGCAAGTGGATGGCCGTTTAAGTCCGTGGGTGACGAGTCGATCCACCACACTCTTCCAGTTTCTCCAAGTTGAGCCCACGTTCCTCACCAAAGACCCTGAAACATGGCCTACTGACAAAAACTACCGTCTGGCAAAGAGCCGAGCTGCAGAACTGATGGTGGTCAATGATGCAGCAGAGCGAGGCATCGCCCTCATTGAGAAATACACAAGCAAACCTCTGTGCCGTGATGAAGAAGACCTCCAGTTCCTCCTTCGAACTGTGCACTCACACCGACGGAATGTGAGCCGGAAGGGAACAAAAACGGATCTCATGAAACACGTGTTTAGTTAAAATGCATAAATGTGATGCTTTGAAATTGTTGTTTGTGTGTTAAGATTAAAATACATGTTTATTTTGTATAATCATCTTTGTGATGGAACTTTTGAGAGAAATATTTCAGTTAATTTGCCTTTCAGTTAAGAGGAGAAATAAAGTGTTCAAAGTTCGGGACCTTTAAATTTCCTTCGATCTCTCTGAAATTTTACAGGAAGACTTCTAATGGGAAACATCAAAAGAGGGCAACACGAGCGGATTTGTATCCCGAAAAAAAATTTGGCCCCCTATGAGTTTGGGACACCCTAATGTACATACATAACCTCTCTTATATTTAAGGACAGAATATATTGACAATAATAATGTTTAATTTATAAAGCGCTTATCAGAGTAAAAAATACTCTTCCTAATACTACACGTACACAAGTCTTTGAGAATGAATTAAGAGACAGTATTCTCATTCAGAATCCAAATTTTAGACACTAATAATATAATAATAAGAAAAAAGAATTTGAAAAGATTTTTATAACTATTAAGTACCGTAGATACACAAATCTTAGATAAAAATTTTAGAAATATTATATAGACAATCTTAAATAGTATACATTCGATAGAATTTATTTTATCTTCTTTGAAAAGTTATTTAATTCTTGAAGCGGAAAAATGTATTGTATTCTTGTTCCTCCTCGTAAACTTGCTTCAATACTCCCAAATATATTTTCTGTTGGAACGTGACAAACATCATCTTGCGCAGGAAAAATGTATGAGGGACATACACCTGAAGGATGGAGAAATTTTATCAGAAAATCATCATATTCACTAGTGATGGGACGATTAATCGGAATCGAGAATTGGAAGAATCGAGCATTTTTCAGGAATCGGAATCGGAATCGAGAGAATTGTACCATGATTTCTGATTCTTAAAATGATTCTTTAACTTTTAATTGAACCAGTTTTGCAATGTAAACTTTAAAATTTAAATGAAAGAGGATAACAAATTTTATTTTTATTGTATTGTAGCTATACATTAAAACATGTATATCCATGATATGTAATCAAGAAGATTAAAATGACTTGTTACAACTTACAGTTGATTTTTATTTTTAAACCAATCTCTTATAATTTATATTACCATACTCATAATGTAAATAGTAGTGATGGGACGATACCAAAATTTGTAACGATTCCGATTCCAATACCACTAAAAAGTCTCGATTCCGATTCTCAATATTTTTAAATATAATTCTATATTTGTTTTTCTGGAAATTGTCATATTTTACTCTGGTAAGATTAACTATTTACATTATGAGTATGGTAATATAAATTATAATAGATTGGTTTAAAAATAAAAATCAACTGTAAGTTGTAACAATTCATTTTAATCTTCTTGATTACACATCATGGATATACATGTTTTAATGTATAGCTACAATGCAATAAAAATAAAATTTGTTATCCTCTTTCATTTAAATTTTAAAGTTTACATTGCAAAACTGGTTCAATTAAAAGTTAAAGAATCATTTTAAGAATCGGAAATCATGGTACAATTCTCTCGATTCCGATTCCTGAAAAATGCTCAATTCTTCCGATTCTCGATTCCGATTAATCGTCCCATCACTAGTAAATAGTTAATCTTACCAGAGTAAAATATGACAATTTCCAGAAAAACAAGTATAGAATTATATTTAAAAATATTGAGAATCGGAATCGAGAATCGTATCGGAATCGAGACTTTTTAGTGGTATCGGAATCGAGACTTTTTAGTGGTATCGGAATCGAGACTTTTTAGTGGTATCGGAATCAGAATCGTTAAAAATTTTGGTATTGTCCCATCACTAATATTCACAGTCAAAGGACTGGACTAATCCGAGCCATAGTTTATTTTCATACATACAACCCACAAAAGAGTGTGTTTCAATTTCGCGTTGAGAGACAGTATTATGTTCTTGATCCGAAGCAGAAACTCTAATGAGCTCTTATTTCGACTGACTGTGCACTCTGAGAGTGGATAAACCTTCAACGAATTCTTGGAAATTGGGATGAAGCGATGTAATTGTTGAGTACCTTTGATAGAAGTAATAGGTTCACTCAGACGTTTTTGCAAAGAAAGCTCTACATCTACAACTTCTCCCTCAGAGACGTAAAAAAAGTCAATAGCGGTTAGGAATTCTTGAGAGCAGAAATTGTAGAAGTCCTCAGCTGTTAAGATTTGATGGTTGAGAGGCCGTCGTAAGCGTTCTCTAGCGACTGCTCTTTTTACCATTCCGCCAATACCGTCGCAGGCATTCTTCCCGTGGGATGTCGCGAAAAAATTTCACTCAGCATGAATTTTGAAGTCCTCGAAATGATGGCATAAATTTAGAAAATTTGTTTTATTCTTATACTGAGCCGCGCATCCATCTGTGAAATAATGAATTTTAGTTAGGTTTGAATTTTGTTGTTGGATGCACAGGATTAATTTTTTGAGAAAACTAGGAACCAGAATTGTATCATGCCTGCGACGGTTTGAAACGAAGCAGTAACTTTTGCAAATTAGTTTTCCTGCATTGTTTTTGGAATAATAAATGAATGGGTGCACTGTACATTGCAAGTTCTCCCAATGAAACCCCTGGGCACAATCTTGTACGATGAATGAGAAGTTTTCTGCAAAATCGCCCACCAAAACACCTTCATTTTCGGGCAGTTTTTCTTTTAGATTTTTTAAATAACTCAACTGACATTTATTCGTGAAGTGGTGTCTTGTCAGTTGTGCAATTTTTTTGGTGAGCGATTCCACGTATTCCTCTGGAGTTTTGGTGATATCTTTTAACATACAGTGATTGATGGACACCCATTGTTTATATTTTATCTCTTCCATCACCATGAAGTCCAAACTTTCCAAATAATTTTTTATTCTGACCTCTCACGGGCATCTTTTGCATCGGTGCATCATACAATCTTCTTCATTGTCCATGCCGCAGACGGATAAAGACATTAATTTTTTGTAGTCTAAATCTTTAATGCCTAATGCTGATATTTGTAGTTTCGGATTTTGGTGATGTGTACATACGCAGACACTGTGAGTTCTGCTTTGTCCCGCAAGCACGCACCATGATGGTCGAAGATGAGCAAAGGTACTAAAGCCTATTTTGGGATTTTCATCATTTTTTGCATATTCAGCATATAACTCTTTCAAGTTACACAATACCAGTCTTTTTTATTTTTTCACCCTCTTCATTTATTGCAAACTTATAATCTTTGATTACCGGGCACATCCTACTATATTCGTCATTTTCATAAAACTCCTAAATGATTTTTTTCATTTCAGCTGTGATGACCTTCCCTTTCGTCATGTTTGGAATGTTAGGAAGAATCCCAAACTGTTTTTGAAGATTGCGGCTCTTACGCACCATATACTTTGTTGCTCCAAAGAAGTCAGCAGTTTTTTCAATGGGATAGGGATACAATGATAGTATTTGTAAGTTGTAACCTAAGATTGCGATCGTTACTTGCTTGAAATTTCTCTCTTAATTCTTCCATAACCTTTTGATACCTGAAATAAAGTGTATTTGACATTAAGTTTAATTAGTATATTTTTAATTAAACTTTTCATAAAATATATGTATATGTATTATATTGTCCGATTATAAAAATGTAAACAGATGTTATAATGTTTCAGGCCAACAAAGACCCTAGGATCCACTCATGGCTGGTCTACCTAACTGTGTTCGTGTATTGTGTATGTCCTCCGTGGTGGCGGAGGGGACCTACAATTTTACGTGGGTTCCGAACCACAAGAACATAAGAAATTTATGTAAAAACTGCCGGTAAATTGGCAATGACCAATTTTTACGAAACTAAATAATTATCAATTTAAAACTAATTAATTATTGATTTAAAATTAAAGATAGAATCTCTGATCCAGAGGATCAAGTCATAATAGACTACTATCCACAAATGTGTTACACACTATATCTATTTATAAAGGACATGCAAATATATCGGATCCAAAGAATCCAGTCAATTTCATTACGGTATCCATCAAGTCACGGTCCATATCGATAGCGGACCAAGTCAAAATTTACAATCATATACATTACAATATATACACTTACGAGAAAAAGAGTAGGTGTGGCTGTAAAGACTGTACAGTAGTGTAGAAATGTGTGTGCACCCATTTTGGGTCTCCCATTTAAAGGTGTTTGTGGAGCAAGTGAAGATCATGAGTTTTTCAATACCTCACAGTACTATGGGGGGCACCGCTCGGCAGAGGAATCTCTTTAAATGGGTGTGTAAGGACAGAGTATCCCCTAACCCAAGACGCTGCCTCCCTATATCCCACAACACTTGTGTTGAGCTGTGGGATCTATCCCCAGAAAGCCTTAATTTTACTACCTTAAACTATACCCTTTCTATCAACATATGCGTCTAATCGATTTTTAAACATGTTTATAGACGTGCTACTAATTACTTCTACCGGCAAACTATTCCAGCTATTTACTATTCTATGTGTAAAAAAGTTTTTCGCAACTGCTGTCTCGAACCTTCTACTTGTCAACTTACACCCGTTATTTCTAGTCCTATTATATTGAGATATTTCGAAAAAGCTATCTCTATCTACGTTATCGAACCCATTCATAATTTTGAAAACCTGGATTAGATCACCCTTAACCTCCTGGTCTCGAGTGTTGTCAATTTTAACTCCTTAAGCCTATCCTCGTACGACTTTGACCTAAGCGACGGAATCATCTTAGTTGCTCGTCTTTGAACTCTTTCGATTTTGTCTATATCTTTGCGCATATACGGATTCCAGCTTCAGAATAGTCAATAGGAGCCCCATAAGCAGCTTCAAAACTTCGTTTAACCTTTTCCATTGTCGATCTGAATTTCGTAGAAGCCTTTATCTGTTTTTGTCCCGGCTTCAATCCAGCTGTAAAACAAATTCATAAATTTAGGTTGCGTGAAATAATCAAATATCAAATATTTTGTATATAGGTATGTATTCAAGTGCTGATGCTAATATTTAAAAACAGAAAACTACGAATTTGGCATTAAGAAACAAATGTCCTGAAGGAGTCTCTATTGTTTTATTACCTGTTTTAATAGGGCTTTCATCAAATAAAGGTAAAATATTGTCGCTGAGCAAATCTTTATTGAATTGCCTGTCTTGAATGACAAATTCTTCCAATGGTGGTGGATTCGTGGAATCGCTACTGCTTCACTCCATACATTCGTTAAGTATGTCTGGCTCAGGTATTGGTGCAGGTTCTGGCTCTCTGGATGAACATTGAACTGTTCTAATACAATTGGCTTCTTTTTAATTGTGACATAGTAATTGATTTTCTTCCAAAATTCCATAGCTTGCAGCTGCCATGGCAGAGTTTACTTTTTTGATGTTACAGAAAATTCTTCTCGAGTGTTTTTTCCTAGGGTCGCAACAAAATTTTGTGTTTTGAGGCATTTTAAGGGTTAGGTAAATTTACGTATACTAGAAAATTAGGTATATACTGAAAATCTGGAAAGAAAGCAAAAAATTATTAATTTGGAGGATTTTTTTTTGTCATTTTTTTTCATAATAATCATCGATAAGCTGACTTTTTATTACTTATTATGGTGTACATACATCAAATAAACATTTTTTTATTCCTGGTCTTTTTTTTGAAAAATGATATCTTCGCTGCCAAATCGCAAAAAAAGAATTTTTTTTTTTCCAAAAAATCATAATTTTATTTTTGCTACCCTAAGAAAATGATACATATTTAGAAACTACAGTTAATTTTACATATTTTATCATTTAAGACTTAGTACACTACCACAATTAGGAGCCGAGATATTTATGTTTGAAAATTATTGGTTTTTCCATTTGACCAAAATTTGGTCAAGCCATAAAATTTGACCAACTTGACCAATTTTCAAAAAAATTCAGAAATTTGTAATTTGGACCTAAACCAACCCTCACACCAAGTTTCATGAATTTTGAAGAGGTTACCATGTACTTTATTTGGCTATTTCTCGTAGAATTACCCGTCAACCAAATGGGTATAAGCCTAGACTATGTCCAATATTGTAGACCCTAAGTTATTCACATAAGTTTAGACTAGGTCCAAATGGGCCTACTACATATTGTATGGGTGCTTTATAAAGTGCGGTGCCAGGGTGAGTAATATTTGGTATTTTGATAAAACTCCAGAATCTAGACGCAGTTCGGAGAGTCCATACTTGTGCTGAATTAAAAAATGGTACTAATTTGTCGCAAATGATTTGTTAGAGAGTTATTGAAGCTTAAAGCTTTTAAAACTTCTACCCTTTTTTACCTGGGGGACCCCCAGTGGTTTCCGAAGATTTTGAAAGTCAGATTAATACAAAACACCAAAAACTATAGGAAAAAAATAAATTTCACCTTCAAAATTGGCAGAACCTAAAACAACCTAAGCAAACCTAACCTAAAACAACCTAACTTAACCCCTAACATTATCCAAAATTAAAAAAAATTAAAAAAATACCTTAATCACGTGAATTGCCAAGCTGAGGCGTCCCGTCAGAGAGTTTAAGCTTCAATAACTCTTTAACAAATCATTTGCAGTAAATTTATAGTTTCAACCACAACTTGTTTTGAAAAATAAAAATTAGGTTTTCCGGTGGTTTCTGATGTGATTCATCCTAAAATGACATTCATTTCCATCACAAATTACTCGTTTTTGAGATCCCTCCCCACCCCCATATCAAAAGCCAAAAAAGAGTGATTTGCAGTGGAAATGGCTGTCAAATTCAAGTGAATCACCTCAAAAAACATAGGAAAAACAGGTAAATCTTAAGGAAGCATCCTGGGAAGTTTTTTTGGATATAAAACATGTTTTCCCAATGTATTTCTATGATTTATTCGAATTTGACATCCGTTTCAGTCGCAAATCACTCGTTTATGACTTCCCCACCCCCTCAACAAATAATAACCTAACCTAACCTAATGTGTATATAAATGTTACCTACCCATTAATATCCTGGATTATACAATTTCACCACCTGGAGAAGGAAGTTGTGGAAGCGGTCCTCACAGTTCGGGATGGCCTTTAAGAAGTACACCCATGAGAGGTATCCCAGGAAGAAAATTTTCCTCCTTCCGTACTTAGGCGTTAAATTTCTGATGTCCCTCCAAGTATGCTTGATGTTTTGCGTATGAGCATGGGTTGTTGGATCGACGAAATTGATGGAATGGTTGACTGTCAAGTGTAAATAGCCTTCATCTTGGAGACAGTCATATGCCTTCCAGCAGTCGGAGATAACTGTAGTTCCAGCCTCAATCCACTCCTTTATGATGGCCAATAACATTTCGTTTCTTTCTCTGTTACTGGAACTAAAAATATTCTGTTCGAAGCCTCCGAAAATCCACTGACCTTCTATGTGTCTTCCTACGTTATAGTTACGCTTTCCAAATTTTGCTTTGTCTATTTCAACAATCTTACTGGGACCACCAAGCTTTTCAGTAGAATCAAAAGCGTAGCTTATACAGACCTCTGCAAAAATTTGCCCAATCTACAAATGTAGGTTGTGCAATATCTAATTCCTTGGTAATGGTTTGCAGGTTAAAGTTATTATAGCAGAAGTATTTCATGAAGCATAACACTCGTAAGGGGTCTAATTTAGCTTTGAAAAAAATGTTTTTAAATAAAGATTCCTGAAAATCGCAGCAATTTCTATTGAAATCTATTTTACAGGTCTTGCTACACTTTGGGCACTTTCTTTCTCTTAAAAGTAGCTTATGCTGAACCAGAAAGGCTATAAATTTTTTTAAATCAGAATTAAATTCAGAAAACAGCTTTAAAATAGTGTAGTCACAACATTCACAATCCATAGCTAACTCGCAAATGACTTTTCAAACGAAGATTATCCTTAAGGTCAACACTTATCTAATTTGCTTACAACGCTGCCAGGTGCAAGAAATGCTGTCAACTTTAAGAATGTTAATTAAAATTACTTATCCTTAATAAAAATAAAAATGCGGGGGTGCATTTTATTGAGAAAAATATAATCTTTCATATTATTATTATGTTAAATCTCTGTACTACGTATTAAGAACCAGGACCTTTCCTTAAGATTATCCGAAAAACATAAGTTTCATAACCCAACTCAATCCAATCCACTGGATTGAGTTGGGTTGGGTTATGATGGAGTGATAAGATAAACAATTCCTTCAGAATCGGTTCCACAAAATGATTCCTTCAGAATATGGCTGTAAATTAGTTTAAAAAATAAATCAGTTAATATTCATTTTAATGCTCCCTTCATTTTCGATAGAAGGAGACATTCTATGACAATTTAACATAAATTTGTATTCAGGACACCTTGAAACCTCAGGGAAACTGATAAAAATCAAGGAAATATAATAATTATTTTTTATGGAAAAAAAAATTTAGATGATGATAAGCAGCCATTAGAGGCTATTGACCCAGTGTTTAGCTCTTTCCTCCGTTAAAATTTTGCTGCTGTTCGTCCTCTCCAGTTTTATGGGGAGAAATCTTGTGGCAAAATTAGGAAACAGGTCAAATCAGCCAATTAAATCTGGTTTTTGTTTCACGTGACCTTATCTGACCAATCAGAGATGTGCATTTTGAATCTCCCATAACGCATACTCATTCCAAAATGCTTTTTCAGTTCGCTTTTCGCTATGGTTTGTGGAGGTTGTGATTTGGATTACTATCAATTAATACAAGATATTTATAAAAAAGAAGACAGTGCTGAAGTTTTTTTACCAGTCACGGTGTTTTACCTACTCGTGTTATTTGTCTGCAGTATGGTCATGAGTGTAATTATAGACAAGTTGCTGACCAATATTATTGCAAAAGAGTGACTAGAGATGAGTGCAGCAGAAAAAAAAAAGTGTTCCTTCTCTGTTTCCTGTCAAAAGGGCACGTGGGTTGAAAAATCCCACCTCAAACTGCGGCAAAACTTATTGTACGTTGGGTTATTCTTGACAAAGCATTCAACACAGCTAGATGCACAGCTCTGTTTAGCGTTAGCTTCCGAGAGTACGGTTAATTGGTAAGAAATTGCGAAAAAACGTGGGTTAGGTTGTTAGGTTAAGTGAAACATATTTTTCTGGTGTTTTTTGTTCAAATCTGAACTTCGTTTCTTTTGGAAATGAGCCATTTTTGAGAAATTTTAAAATTGAAAATTTCTTAAAAATGGCTTATTTCCAAAAGAAACGAAGTTCAGATTTGAACAAAAAACACCAAAAAACACCAGAAAAATGTGTGTTGGTTCAGAAAGGAGAGGGAGCACTAAAACGAATAATTACCAATAAATTGTTAAAATAATGAAAATATCATGACTTAACCAATCGTCAAGGGTGTACAGTTGCCCTAACTGGGTATTCAATTAACCTAACTGGGCATTCAGTTGACCTAACAAGGCATTCAATTAACCTAACGAGTCAATGTTATTCCTAAAAAAATTTATGAATCACTTCAAATGGAGTAAGAGCACAACCTTCACACACTGTACCCATGGCTAGACTGAGACAATATGGCAGACCAAAAATTATTATATTTATTATCTCCATTATTATCTATTTGTGACGGAAGTGGTATTAGAAAAAGTTGTCCGAAATGGAGATACAGCTAAACAACACATCAAATATGCAGTAATCAAGTTGTGGTTGAAACTATAATAATAACTCATTTGCAACAGAAATGAGTATAATTTTTTAATTCAGCACATTGAAATACATTGAAAACCAGCTTTTAAAACTTTCTACTGGAGACTGGTGTCATAGTAAAGAAATACCAAAACAATAATTATCACCAATTAAATAACTAAGGTTAATATGTTTTAAATGACATGGTCTGGACCTGTAAATCAAAATAACTTTTTATGAGGTAGTTTTAGTCGCTTTATTCAAATTTGTCACTCATTTTTTGTGCAAATGCATATTAATGGTGAGAATTATGATAATAATATATATATATAAATACACTCATTTTTGGTCCAATGAGTATAATTTTGTGCTATTTTTACAGGGAAATAGTGATGATGACATTTTCTGTGCGCCATTCACGTGTCTTTCAGTCTGAATGTGGCAGATCAGTTTTGCATGTTGTTGTGTGAAGGGTGCGAGTTGTCCTATCTTACAGTAATTGAATGTTCTCTATCCACCCACAATAATTCAAGGTTAGTTTATCTATTAGGCCTTATATCATTCCTTAAAGTACATTTTTCTAGTGTATTTTGGTGTGCTTTGTTCAAATATAACCTTCATTTCCTGTGCAAATGTAAAGAAATAAGAATTTGTTTACATTATTTTGGAGTCATATGTCGTCATATCAGGAATGAACTTTAGGTTATTAGCGGGGGTCCAGGGGGTGGAGCCACTTTGTTAGTATTAGGTTTAGTTAGGTTAGGTTAGGTTTAGTTAGTTTTCATATTTGATTAATATATTGCTATTCACATGACCAGAAATAAAGAAATACGACTGAAGTAATGTACAAATCATATTGCTTTCCATTTGCACAGGAAATGAAGGTTATATCTGAACAGCACACCAAAATACATTAGAAAAATATATTTTTTATTTCACTTCAGGCCATGTCATTTGCAACAATTACCTTATTGAGATATTTACTTTCAAAATTTTTAAATGTTGGCTCCATTATTCACACATCAAACCATCTTGTCCCGTGTGTACCGGTATGTACTCTTGTTATTATCAGCCAATCAGTGGCTGCCCCATTGTCACATGACACCCTGCGCATTTTGAAATTATTAAATTTTAGCGCCATTATTCACTAGTCAAACCATCTTGTCCTGCGTGTATGTAGTCATGTTATTATCATTAGCCAATCAGCAGCTGCCCTATTATCACATGACACCCCTGTGCATTAGGGTGTGTCAACTTTGGGAGTGAAATGACTAAATTGAAAATCATGTGATTTGGTAGCAATTTAATGTAATAATTTGGCATACAAAATAATATCCTTGCTTCAAAAACAATAAAAAATAATAACTACCTACATCAATTTTAATTCAAAAATTTGATTTTTCCATAAATTCGTAACAAAATAACAAATGTGCGCAAACATCCTATCAACATTCAAAGTGGCAATAAGATATCATTCAGAGTCTTTATTTGAAAGTAACCAATGCAGTCATGTCCTTTTTGCTGCGGTTCCTTGACATCAGCATTTGGCTTGCTACTTGCGCTTTGATGTAGCCTTCTCGCCTCTCGTGACTGTAAACTTGACTAGCTGCTTCTATGACCATTTTCACACATCTCTCCACACTGAGTGTGAGAAGGCCACTTTGGCACTTGCATTGGTGCCTCTTTAAGTTGTGTTAAATCTTTGTTTGTTATACATGTTGTCAGTGGTGGCTCCAAAACTTCCGAATTCAAGTTAACTACAGTAATTCTGACAATTTCGTGGCATTGACGTTTATCGGAGGTACCTTCCTTGTCTGAACAGAGCAGTCTCCCAGCTGGTCATCATCTAGTGATGTTCCTCTAAGCTTTAGAATGATTTCCACAGCCTCAGTTTGCTCTTTGGTACATTGGCTGCAGAGTATTGCTTGCAAAACTGCCTCTGGCCTAGCATACCAAGCGGACCTTGTCACCACAGGTAACACGATGTCCACCACTACTTTCCTTTGGGTTCTCAGTAGCTGTAATTGAAACAAGATGTGGTTGGGCCCCTCCATCCACATTGGATTAAGTTTTACATTGAACCAGTGAAGAAGATAAAACCCAATAATAAATTCAACAATCAACATCAAATTCTGTAGCATTTTGCCCTTCAGTGCATGTTTGGAAACACAAATCCTGCAGAAACGAATCGCTGTAGTTAATGAACGACTGTGACTTACGGGTCCAATCTCCAAGAGAGCCAAATTTTGAGGCAACTCTCCTGATCTGATTGCTTGAACAATACAATAAGCGTAAGATTGATCCGTGCTGAGGTGAGGTCTTTGATAACTTCTTCAGACAACACTGGAAGGGGAGGGCCTACTTTGACCTTTGGAAATTTTGTATTTATTTCTAATTCCATTGCTTCATCTAGCATGTTGCCAAGGGGGCCTGACCACTTGTTGTTGCTCTTTGTAGGACCATCAAGTTCCTGGATGAGACGACAAAGAGGTAATTCCCCTGTGTGCAAATCTTTCTTGAAGCCAACATATTATTTGATCAGCAATTGCCTCTGCATGTTTCTTGCCTTCTACTTCTGCTTCAGGAACAAAGTGAAACAAATAGCAGCCACCAGGTTCGGAATACACAGAATAGTGTTCTTCTTTGATGAGACTGGGAAACTTTTTGTCCATTCCCTCTACCTCTAGGAGAACTTTTGTGTCATCTCTTCTTCCATCAAACAAAAGGTAAGAGAGACATTTCTCCTTCAAATCTTTTTCATGCTGATCAGATATTTCCTTCATTATCTTTTCTTGTGCTCTTCTTATCTTATTATGATCTATCACTAAGGATGTATCCTCTCGGTTGATGAGGCCTGCATCTATCCAAGCAGCAGTGGCAATCTCTGCAGTCTCTCGTAGCCCCGTATGGTGGCGAATACTGGCAAGGGCAATGTTTGAGATGTCTTTAGTGTTGTATTTCATTCTCTTCAGCGAAGGTTCAGATGGCATTTTGGAGCTAACATCTGATGTTGCTTCTTTCTTTTCATCTGAAGAGCTTTCAAAGAAGTGAGAAACCTCTTGATAGAGCTCTTCATCTCTTTGGGTGGCTTCTTCACTCTTCTTTTTCTTCCTTTCTTCCCTCTCTCAGATTTTCTCTTTTTTCTTAGCAATAACAATCTGTTTTTTGGTTTCTGAATAATCTGCCGAACTAATCTGCATACTTCCTTGGCCTCCTGCCTTTGTTCTCTGCGCCTTTATGAAAGCCAGCTCCAAAATAGGGATCTTCTTCTCACGAGGACAGCGACAATCAATGTGAGGGGGAGGTTCTCTTCTGCATGAGGGAGAACAATTGGCTTCAGAACACAACTCTATGGGACACTGGCAGTTAAAAATGTCAAGAAGAGTACTAAGTATGTGCAGAAATTTATTTTTCTTTGCTAGTTTTCCTTTACCAAGTGATGTCTCAACTGCTTTGTGCTACAGCTTTGTTAATTTTAGCTCAGTAGTTCTATACTGATTGAGTACAGGTGGTTTGAATAACACATTAGCTTTTTTCCATTGATGCAGAAGAGGGGGAATCATGTCCCTTATGAGCTCTCTCTGTGTAGTTCCTTCTATCCTTTGTATTTTGTTCACGAATGAGTAACCCTAGTCTCAGCATGTCTTGCACTGTTGGTAGTTCTGATCAGGGTTTCGGAGCTGGTAAAAAAACTTCTGGCTCCGACTCCGGCTCCGGAGCAGAAATTTTTTACAGTCTGGCTCCGGCTCTTTTATAGTAAATTCTGTTAATTATAAAATAAATATCTAGATTTATATAACTAATTGTCCAATTTAAAATATTGCACAAAAATATTTTATTATTAAATCACTTTAATACTCAAAATTTAAATTTCTTATGATTTTAAATTAGGCAAATATAATGATAGAATGAAGTTATTTAAATAACTAAAGGAAAATGATGAAAACTAAATGATATTAAATATTTATTAACAATGGTAGCTTATATAAATTAGAGAAACTTGCCTCCTAATTAGTTCAAAGTTCAAACTTAAGAATTCTCGTATGGAAAATAGTAACAATCAAACTTTCTGAGATAATATATGCATCTTTTTTCAAGTGTTGAAACTTGAAAGCTTCATGAAAGCCAACTTGGCTTGAAAAAGAGCTGAATATTTCAAAAAATTCAGTTTTTAAATTTTTAATAGGTTATATTATTTACTTAAAAAGAGATTTTCTTTTAGTCAAAAAGTTTTGTAATTTAATTAACAAAAGCAATTCAACTAAAAGTCAAAAGTTCAAACTACTAATACATATTATAAAAGAAAATTTACAAAATCATTTACCCTACGCTTATAAAATCAATACTACTCCTTGGATTAACAAATGAAAACTAATGCAAAATTTTTTTTATTCTAGCTAAGGTATAATCAAACTAATTTTAAACATAAAATCAAGATATTCTTCTTGTAAATCTGTTTCCTTAAAATAATTGAAAATGAAAATTACTAAGTTTATTTATAATTTTTTTTTAAAAACAAGATGGCCTCAATTATATTTTTTTTAAGTGTAACCTTAAATCAGACTTTATCTTTAAAGTTCAAACTACATATTAAAAAATTAAAAAGTTTGCAAATTCAATGATACATTTACAGTATCATAAATCATAATACTCCTTGTATTAAAAAATAAAAGCAAAATAATAACTTTTGCAGAAATTTTTACTAATGTAGCTAAGGTAGGAAACTAATTTTTAAACATAAAATCAAGATATTCTCCTTCTAAATCTGTTTCCATAAAAAAAATTATGAATTAAAATTATTTATCTAAGTTTACTTATAAACATTTGTTCTTAAAAATAACATAGCCTCAACAATATCTTCTTTCATACGTGCCCTTAAATCAGATTTTAAAATTTTCAGTGCTGAAAATAGCCGTTCAACACTGACTTGTGTTGAAGGCATAGCTACTAGAAGATTTGCAACCTCTCTTATAACTTTAGGATACCTTTCTATTACTTGTTCAAAAGACAGTTTTGACGAACGGTCAAATTTTTCAATCTCAGGAAAAGATTCCTCAACTTGCAATTTGAGGGTACACATTGGACTGAGAGGTGGTATTAGTTCACTTTCTAAACGAGGACGGTTTGATTTCTTACCATGTTGAATATCAATAATTTTTTCAAAATCAAACTCGCTGACATCAGAAGTGGTGGAAGGAGATGATGAATTTGATGATGATGCAATAATCTCGGTTCCACATTCCTCTCTTAATAGAGAGACTTTATTTGAAAGGTCTAGGTTACTTTTCATTCTGATTGCTATATTGCATAGGGCATCCTTGGCTTTAACTACCTGTTCAGATGTTAATAAGCATCTATATCTAGGATCTATATAAACAGCAGCAAGCAATACTTCATTATCAAGTAAAATATTTTCTCTCCTTTCCATGGAACTTTTAATGTCATCAGCTATGGTGCCTTCTATCTTGGAAAGAAAATACATCAAAGATTTCCACTCTTTCAAAAATTGACCAGGAGTCAAATCTTCACTTTGAATTTTTTTTGTTACTATATATGGCTGGTACAGTACTCTTTCCAATCTTCTTGCTTGTTCCCACATTATTTCTGAAAGATTCACATTTGAATTTGCCATGTCCAAGAGTACAGGTTTTAATTCTAATAAGCGCTCTATCATTAAATAAGTGCTGCCCCATCGAGTAGGTTGATCTAAAATAGCAACCTTGCCTGCGTCTTTTAATTATTTCTTCCACTTTTGGGTTTCTTGCTGCTACTACAACCTGTCTCAACTTACCTATGAGAGAGGTAGCATGTTTATCTCTCAATCCATAGCAAGTTGCAAGGTATGTGCACCACAACGCATGTGGTTGATTCTGGAGAAGTGTGAAATTTCAGATACAATACTGTCAATTTCTTCTACACAAGATGCCACTTCCTGAGTGTCTGTTGAATCATCATGATGTTCACCAAATGTTTGTATATCATCTGAAGTTGCCTCTTGATTATCATTCAACTTCTCAACAGTTTTAATCATATTTGATGCATTATCACTGACAATGCAGAGCACAAATTCTTTCGGTATGCCGTACTCTTCCAGAGTTCTCATAATTAGATCATGTAGGTAGTCACTAGTTTGCTGAGCATGTGTATCTTTTACTGCTATAGTGCGGGTGAGGATTTTATTATCATCATCAATAAATCGGACATTGATGGCAAAATAATGTGTCCATATTCGTGTGCAACCATCAACTTTTAAATATATGAAGCGCCCTTTTAATTGCTCTTTGAGAGCAAATTTTTCTTCTTTTGATTTTTCTATCACTAAATGATGGATATTGTCTTTATCTAAACTAATCTTGAATTTCTGAGCCATTTCTTCTAGTAGACTGCGCATAGCTGGCTTTTCAAACATAGATAGAGGCATAGAATCTTTAACAACTAACTCAATTATGCTATTGTTAAAATTATCTGTAGTCATTGAGATAGTGACTTTTTGAGACATCAAAAATTTAGTAATGTTTTGCTGGTTTGCTTTAGTTTTTGAACTGGCAGAAGTACTGGGTCTTGAAAGCTCAAGCATTTGCTTCTTTTCTTCCATCATTTTTGATATTTCAGGATGTAATCGACTCGAGTGTCTTCAAATTATATGCTCTTGGAGACATCAGGCTTTTTGCTTTGAGGCTTGGTAATTTTAGTTCCACACGTTGAAATATTTCCCGAAGCATCAGAAACTTCACAAATACAAACATAGTGTTTCTTATCTGAACTTTCAGTAAAATACTTGAATATATCAGACTTCTTTATTGAATCTCTATCCATTATGAAGGGTCATAGACTGATAATTATAATTAAAGAATCAAGTACAAATTACAAAGAATCTGAAAAAAAAGAAATTTAGCAATACAAGATAATTGACCTAAAAATAAAAATAGTTCAATCCAAGTCAGAAGGACCAACCTTACTAGGTATGTATCTAGGTAGTTACCTACTTAGATAAATAGTTAGTACCTACCTACCTAAGGTCTCCACCGCCATAAAAAATTTACCTATATAATTAAGTGTTGTTAAGACAAATCTTCCCAAATATTTAATGGTTAAAAAATGGAAATTTGCAGATTATTCCTGCAACTCCCACACCTCCATAAAATCCAAGAATCCTATGGTACCATTTTTCGTAATATATTACAAGAATTATAATTTGCAACTAAACCTATATTTAACAAATAACAATTTAGGTAGCAATATATCGCCCGGAGCCAACCATGGAGCCGTATTTTCAAGGTTTCTGGCTGCTGGCTCCGGCTCCGGCTCCAGGTAAGCAAAATTCACTGGCTCCACCGACTCCGGCTCCGAAACCCTGGTTCTGATACAGGAAGCTCCTTGCCTGTACCGACTGACCTCTTGTCTTCAATTTTGGCATCTTAGGAATATCTGAAAAGAAAGAAAAACATTTAAGTATTTTATATCAATTACGATGTTTCAAAGTTTAGTCATTCGATGTTCTAAAATTCAATAAGAAAATATTTCATGGGATTACAACATAATTAGACAGAAGAATATGATAATAATAAATAATTGTAATAATCAATAATCCATACTTACAGTTAAACTGTAGTATTCGTCTAGTAGAATAACTATGAAGTAGGTACAAGAGCAATAACAGCAAACCACCATCTATGACATCTAAGAGGCAACTGAGGACTGAGAGTGAGGGACAGTTCTATTCATGTTGTGACTTGTACATTGTAAAACAACTATATGACCTTGAAAACACTCCATATGCAATCAGTGGGATAATTCTGTGACAGATGAATAGTTAATCAATTTGTCCTATTATTTAGTAAAAGAGTCAATTTCTGAAATTTTAAGGTAAAATTGATGTAGGTAAGGGTTATTTTATTTAATTTTGGTTGGCCAATTTCAAGTTTTGACATGAAAAGACACTATATTTTCACTACCAAAATTGATTTGAAAAAAGTTGACAAAATTGACACACCCTACTGGGTATGTGAGGTGGGTGACATGCAGATAAAGAATTAAATTGTTAATTCTAAACTTCACCATTAATTAATGGAGCACTGTCACAAACTTAATTTAAAGCATAAAAATTAGTGGTTATCAATGGGCTAAAATCAAATGAAATACATAGTATAAATTTCCTTATGTGAGTATACAGTAATTTATTCATTCATAAATCACAGCCCTGTGATTCAAGATAATGAAATCCAAAATATTGGTTGGGGCTCCTTTGATGATCTGTGAATGAGCAAAAACTGGACCCTGCAATAGGGAAAAACTGGTGTACATTGTATTGCTATGAATGGCTGAAACCAGTGAAATGCAAAACTGAGATAGGTGAGAGATGACTATATCAGTGGTGGCTTTTCAGAGGAAGCATGGAAGACTGGGCCGCCTCTGTTTTTATCACTAAAAACTATGAAAGAGGATTTTATTTCATAGTATTAATTCTATATGATCGTAACATGCAGAAAGTAGTGCATGTAACACTTTGTAATTTATTTTATTTATATAGCATATATTATAGACAATTTTGTGCCTCCCTACTCTCTCTCACCATGAGCCACACACACACACACACATATATATATATATATATATATATATATATATATATATATATATATATATATATATATATATATATATATATATAGGGTGGGCCGTAAGTTTCCATACATAGGAAAAATAAACATTTTGTTATCGACAACCATTTTTATTTATATAATATGCTCTACATGGTTGCCATTGTTTTGAAAACACATTTCAATACGTGTTCCCCACTGTTGATGAACACGCATTAGCACAGTTGACGTTATGCTTGTAATGGCATTGGTGATACGTTCCTTTAGATGATTTATGTCTCGTATCTTTTCCTGATACACCATGGCCTTCAAGTGCCCCCAAAGATAGAAATCAAGGGGGGTGAGATCTGGGGATCTGGGAGGCCACTCCACAGGACCACGCCGACCAATCCAAGCATCCGGAAACTGCTGATCCAAATACCGACGCACGTGAAGACCATAATGAGGTGGAGCTCCATCTTGCTGGAAGTAAACTGGGAAGTTACCTTCCTCGTTTAGCAGGGATGGGAAAATCTCTTCTTGCAACATGTTAAGATACCTTTCGGCATTAAGATTTCCACTGACAAAAATTGGTCCAATAATTCTGTCACCCCATATCCCGGCCCACACCATCACTTTACCGGCACCTTGCATCTTCGTCGGACTCAGCCAGTTAGGGTTAGCATTACTCCAATAACGTATGTTTTGCCGATTAACCTCTCCATTGACGTAAAAATTTGCTTCATCAGTAAACAAGATCTTACGTCAAACGCATATTCTTAGGGTATCTGAAACATAAAAACAAACATTTAATTTTTCCTATGTATGGAAACTTACGGCCCACCCTGTATATATATATATATATATATATATATATATATATAGATATATATATATATATATATATATAGTAAAACCTGTTTAATCCGGACTCTCTCTATCTGGAAATCTGCTTAATCCAGACTGAGTCTGGATTAACCAGAAATAGTCTGGATGCAGTCCAGATCACCCATGTGTTGGCAAACTTAAAACACTTTTGAATCACAAACCTGCAGTATAATATATATTATTCATCCACATAATTGACATTCAGTACTTACCATAAAGTTGGTGATGCTTTTGATTATGGAAGTGGTGGTGGAGGTGGAGGATGGAGCTCTTACTGGCTTGCACACTAATTTACTATTTACAGTACACTTAATGTAGACTGTACACTATATACACTGCACTATTAACAGTTAATCACTGTCACTTTCATCCCCCTCCATCAACAATCAACACTAACAGAGGCTCAGGGGTGACAGCTGGTGTAGGGTCATAAAAAGATGTGTCTGAGCCATAAAGTGTAGAGGCTCTTTGAAAGCTGCATGGAGGTCGAGAGACAGATGACTCACTATCAGAGTGGACACTCTGCCTCTTGACTGATTGGAAGTAACTGGTGATCTTCTTTTGCTGTTGTTTACTCTGGCTCTTGTTCAGCTCCATCCTCATCATTCTCAGACCTTCATAAAAGTCATTGAAGAATCCCCCTCGCTGGTCTACAATTTTCAGCAGTGTGTCCGTGGCCTCTATACCTTTGGCAAATGAAATGAGCTCCTCCTCTTCCACCTCCTCTTCAAACTCCACCTGCTCACTGGCTGTGGAGACATCTTGATCTATCTGGTTGGTTGGTTTGCTCATTGTATCAGTTGCTTGGAGACACTAGCACCAGACCTCCTATCTCTTCCTCCGTCATGTGGTGGTATCCAGGGACACCAGAGTCTTCTTCCAGCCACTCTTCTACCTCATCTTCTGCAAGCTGACCCTGGCACCATCTTCAAGAAGGCTCCTGAAGTCTCCTGGGCCAAATCCCTCAAAAGTTGACACAACTTTAGAGTGTTGAGTGGAACCTCCTTCCAGGCATCAGCCCAATTAAAGATGGCATCCTTGATGTTGCACCTTTTGAAGTTCTCTAGTGTCTTCTGAGCTCTGGTGTCCACATATCCCTCCTCATCCATACCTTCCTCCACCACCACAAGGCACTGATTGAGGAATTTCTTCCTGTAGAACCTCTTGCAAGACTCTATTATGCCCTGGTCCATTGGCTGTATGAGCGATGTGGTGTTGGCTGATATCCTGCCATCCTTGCTCCTCAGCTGACTGGTTGATGGGTGAGCTGGAGCATTGCCCAGGAGAAGAACAGCCTTGGTCTTCTCGGCTGGTACACCATACATCCTCTCCTGGAACCTCCGAACCTGTGGCACAAAACACTTTTCAAACAAGGTTTAAAAAATTTCTCGAGTAAACCAGGCTGACTTGTTACTAAAATACTTTACTGGCATGGAGTTCATGATGTCTTTGATGGCTCTAGGCGGCTAGGCCACCTAGATTTCCCTACCACAGCAGCTGGCAGACAGTGGGAGCCATCAGCATTTGCACAACAAAACTGAAAAATGTTCTTTGATAATTTTGTGCCCTGGAGTACTCTGAATGCTCTTGTCAACCTGAGTGTTCCATGGGAGAGATTGCCAAAACAGTCCAGCACTCAGAATCTCTCCTTTTATTTTGTTGTTGACCATGCAGTGGCATTTACGGAAATGGTGCAGCCAACCACTACTACACTTATAATTTTCCAAGCCAAGATGGACTGCAAGTCTTTCGGCTGCCTCCTGAATGTCGATGCCCCTCACCAGCACACCTTCAGCACATTGTTGGGTGTACCACTTGTACATGGCCTGGTCCAGGTCACCATGTGCCGCATGATGCACATGAAACACTTTCTGTTGACCAGTAGCACCCTCAGTTCTTGCGAGACCTTCTTTACTTTATTCTTGTTCTTCAATAGATCGTAGAAGGTTGATTTCTTCAAGTTATACTTCTCCATCAGAACTTTAGGAGAAATACCTTTTTCACAGTCTTCTAAGACTATGAAAGCTTGTCCTTCAGATTAAACTCCTTCCTGGCCCTCTTCTGACCTCCCTTTGCAGCTGTCTTGCCTTTAGAAGCCATGGAAGAATGTCCACAAAGTCACAACACGTCTTAGAGAGGTTGGTGATGCACACATGCGGGCTCTAGCAGGGCAACTGAGTGACTCATGTCATGTCTTACCCTTGTCAGCGATACAGTTGCTGTGTTATTCACCTGGATGATAATGACATCATGTTGTATGCGCAAAATTGCGCATGTGTTTATGTCACTGACCTGGGTGTAGTGAGGTTGAATGTGGTATAGGGTGTGTGCTGCTGCTTACCAGTGTTTTGAATAAATAAAGTTCATGTTCTTTATGCAAACAGAATACATTTTAATGAACTTATAGGCGATTGTGACAAGCCTATATAACTTATGGAGAATTAAGTTATTGTGATGGTTTTAATGCACAAAAAACATCACAAAAAGTTCTAATTCTCAAAAATGTCCTTTCAAACATCGGAAATTTACACTATCAACAGTGGGGAATGTATCAAAACAGCAACTATTCAGCACAAATACATGAGCACACATGCCCACAGCTTGAGGCAACAGTCTTAGGGAGGGACGGGTGGGTGTGTGACATGTGGGTGATCTGGACTCTGCTCTTATAATCCAGGTTTCATCTGGACTTCGCTTTATCCGGAAATTCGCTTAATATGGACTGGATTTACCCCCAATTAGTCCAGATTAAATGGGTTTTACTATATATATATATAATATATATATATATATATATATATATATATATATATATACAGGGTGGGCCGTAAGTTTCCATACATAGGAAAATAAACATTTTGTTATGGACAACCATTTTTATTTATATAATATGCTCTACATGGTTGCCATTGTTTTGAAAACACATTTCAATACGTGTTCCCCACTGTTGATGAACACGCATTAGCACAGTTGACGTTATGCTTGTAATGGCGTTGGTGATACGTTCCTTTAGATGATTTATGTCTCGTATCTTTTCCTGATACACCATGGCCTTCAAGTGCCCCCAAAGATAGAAATCAAGGGGGTGAGATCTGGGGATCTGGGAGGCCACTCCACAGGACCACGCCGACCAATCCAAGCATCCGGAAACTGCTGATCCAAATACCGACGCACGTGAAGACCATAATGAGGTGGAGCTCGATCTTGCTGGAAGTAAACTGGGAAGTTACCTTCCTCGTTTAGCAGGGATGGGAAAATCTCTTCTTGCAACATGTTAAGATACCTTTCGGCATTAAGATTTCCACTGACAAAAATTGGTCCAATAATTCTGTCACCCCATATCCCGGCCCACACCATCACTTTACCGGCACCTTGCATCTTCGTCGGACTCAGCCAGTTAGGGTTAGCATTACTCCAATAACGTATGTTTTGCCGATTAACCTCTCCATTGACGTAAAAATTTGCTTCATCAGTAAACAAGATCTTACATCAAACGCATATTCTTAGGGTATCTGAAACATAAAAACAAACGTTTAATTTTTCCTATGTATGGAAACTTACGGCTCACCCTGTATATATACCGGGTGAACCAAAAGTAGGTGGACAGTAAATGATAGGTAACGTTTATTTTGAGAATACATATACAATTATATTTAATTTTTTTGTATACTATAATACAAAATAAATAAAAAAATTAACTTATACCAATACAATACAAAAGCACTGAAAATTTTATCAACGCAGGTGCTCAAATTGCTGTCCATCACAATTTACACAGCTTTGAAGTCTACCTTTCACACTTCGACAAACATTTTTGCACAAGTTTCTTTGTGCATTAATTTCTTGAAATGCATCTCTGATGTAATTTTTCAAATCACCAACACTGCGTGGTTTTCGACTATAAACTTTGTCCTTGAGTAGTACTCGCCAAAAGAAAAAATCCATTCGGGTAAAGTCAGGTGAACGTGCAGACCATTCAATTTGACCTCTTCGGCCGATCCATTTCTCGGGAAATGTTTCATCAAGATACTCATGGACTGCTCTTGAATAATGTGGAGGGGCCCCATCTTGTTGGAAATAGAGGTTATGTGAATTAGGCTGTTGTAAGTGTGGAACAACTTCATTCATTAGAATTTTGAGATACTTATCACCTGTGACTGTTCCATCAACAAAAATTGGTCCTAAAACACCAGAACTTGAAATACCACCCCAAACAGTGACACCAGGCTGGTTTAGTTGCTGCTCTAATGTTAAATGCATGTTCTCACTATACCAGTAAACACAATTATGTCGGTTAACATGACCTGATAATTTGAAAGAAGCCTCATCGGTCCACACAATGTTATCTAAAATTATTGGATTTCCTTCAATTTCATTCAGCATGATCTCACTAAATTGCAGCTGCCTGTCTGGGTCATCCTCCAATAAGCCATGAATTAGCCGTGGATGATAAGCTTTCAACCCAATAGATTTCAGAATTTGTATAATAGAGGTTTGTGAAATGTCCAGTTCTGCTGAGACTCTTCTGGTGGACTTTTTGGGACTGTGAACAAATGCTTCGGCAACAAGTTACTTATTGTCCTCTGTGCAAACTGTTTTGGGTCGACCAGTTCTTGGGGCATTAAGAATTGAGCCAGTGGCATCAAATTTGTCACGAATGCGGTAAATGGTTTCTCTCTTTGGGGCTTGAGTACCAAATGTTTCAACCCATTTTGTTCTAACAGTTTCAGTATTTTGAGATTTCCAATACTCTTTTAACACCCATTTTCTGGCATCAGTATTTAGATTATTTGCCATTATGGGTTCTCTGAACTATCTGAAAAGAGAAAAGATTAAATTTAAATAAATTTAGTTATAATATTTAATATAATATAACACAAACATCATAGTTATAATGAACACCATAGTTATAATATAATATAACACAAACCCTATTCAACCTACTGTCCACCTACTTTTGGTTCACCTGGTATATATATGTTATACGCGGGACAAGCCTCTGGCGATAAGTTGCCCATTGTATATGAGCATGCCCACCTTAACGACAAGAGCAGACGTTTGTTTTATCTCCAGACTCACTCAAACTCTCTCCTAAGCCCTCAAACTAGCGCCCATAAAATTAAAATGCAATATTCCTCCTAAGTAAGAATGCTCTGATGCACTTTTGTGACATCTTTCGCTGGCTGTTAGCCCATGTACTTTCCCAGCTAACAACTCGCATCCAGCCAGAGCTCCGATATCGGAACCCTGACTCGTGAGAATTACCAAATTCTCGTGGTGATGTGCACCTCTGACGTATGTGAGAGTGAATTTCTTCGTATATAAGAAGGGGTCCAGCCATTGGGAGGCAGATTGTAGATTTTACTTCAAGAGTAGTCTAGGTCTCCGTGAGTAATGAGACACGAGTTGCTCCGTATGAATAGCTAAGCTTTTGTGACTGGATTAGTCCTTGCTTTGACGGACCTAGAAAGGGCACGAGGGAAGTGCTTTGAGAACAGGGCTGTCAGGTTTTCTGGTTGAAGGAACGTAAAGGGATACCCAGGGTGAAGGATCAGGATCTTTTTAACAAATTTTGACTTTGTCAAAAAACTGGTTCATTGAAATTTAACATTTACTTTAATTTTATCTTGTAGTTATAACCCAAAATTTTCAATCCTCTTTCACAGGAGACTTTAGCACATTTATATTATACAGTAGTTTATATATAACTTCAGTTCAGTAGTAACAATGCCTTCCAATAAAGATGTTGTTCAAGAACTTCAAGAAATCCTTAGAAACTGGGAGGAAAGTCAAGCAGTTTCAACAAATGATCCAACAGAGTACTTGGTAAAGCTTTGTGAACTCTTTGAACGTGAAACTGTAAATTTTCTCAAACAAGTAAGTTGTGAAAGTCATATTTTAATATTCATAAAATAAAAGTCTTAACCTTGTTCAATATTAGACTATTAGGCCTAGTTTTATGAATATGTCATTTATACCTAGATAGTCTATTGCCATCTAGTTGAGCAGCCTTATTGAATAGTATTTTAGTCTGTCGGCTTGAGTTGAAATGTTTGCTGAAAGTAGTGTCCATTAATTGAAATTATAAAAAAAATAAAAAATAATTGCAGTTAAACCTTTACAGTGCTTATAGCAGGTAAGCTATTTTATAAATCTAAAGACTGCTTTTGAGTCATTCCAGCTCAACTGATACAGATTTCAGAAAGTTGATCGGGTGACCATCTCTGATTTTTCTTCAAATTTTCAGGGTTGATTTATACACCATTCAATAGCTTAAATTTAAAATTTTAGCTTCCTCAGTCAAAAACGTTTAATTTTATGGTCGCTTAAATGGCCCCCACCTTCGACAAAAAATGCCCATGTTGGGCTTGATCGGCCAACGCCTTCATTTTGAGAGGCCTTGAAAAGTGTCTTTTAATAGGAGTAGAAGCTTCAAATTTGTCATGCCAATACAACTTCTGGTGGGCTTTTCAATTTTGCAAGCTAAAAGGCTGTGGAACAAATAGTTTCTGAGTTACAAGGGCTTAAACATGGCTCCATTTTGAAGCTTGCATCAATTCCTCCCACTTTTACAACTCTACCATTTTCAAAAGTTTTAGTTCTACATCAATCACAGCTGTTTTAATACTCCTAATAGTCTCTATGGGTTGTAAATTTATGAGTGAAATAAAAAAATAACCAAAAAAGGATTTATTTCTATTTTTAAAAATTTCCAAAAGTTGATATTTTGACAAAATTTGCAAAATTAACATCAACTTTGGGGCTTAATATAAAGGTGTCCAAAATTAGTCAGGGAGTTGATACTTCTAGTAAAGAAAGATACATATGTGTACAAAAACATATATTAAGGAATAGATCTCAACTCAACTCCTTCATATAGTTTTGGCTATTCAAAGAAAAGTACTTTTTGTGAAAAATTCTGAATTTTTTTCAAAATTTTGAAATGTTTAAATTTCTTTTTACAACATTGAATTGTAATTTTACTTCCATTTTATTACTTGGTAAGTCAATTCACAAATGTTAAATTATTTAAATAAGTTTTACTCATAAAAAAGACAATATATACACCTAGATTATTACTACATTTGCAGTTAACACAACAGATGGACCAGCTTGTAGGCTCAATACTTGGATCTACCTAAGTAAATCAAGTAGAACCGTGTTCTAGTAATTTAAATTATGCAGTTAGTACAGATAAACTAGCAGTAACCACCATTTTCAGTACAAAACCTTAAATTTAAGTAGCTTTGTTGTATTACTTCCCTTAATACAAGTGTACAGTACTTAGCTATATACAATAATGAATTCCTGAGTTTTTAAGCATGTGAATTATTGGCTATAAGTTCATGTTCTTTTTTTAATGTGTTGTTTTATGTAAATTCGTATGTAAACTTATATATAGCTAATAACTCTTATGTTTAGACACTGACTCAGGAATTTATTATTGTACTCAGGCTTTAAGTCTGATTGTCTTCAACACTCCATGGCCTCACAGCCATAAATTGGCAATTTATTATTCAGCTTGATACAGGTCTGTAGTTACTTAGGCTTTTTTTAAAATACTCCTCAATTTTAGATAAACAATCATTTGATAACTTGTACTGTCTCCCCATTTTCCCAGTAACTGTAGGTGGTTCAATTGAACACAAAACATGTTGGAATGGAATCCAGCAAACATCCTCTTGTTCAGGCCAATTTAAAAGGATTCTTTTTCATGAAATTTACTAATAGATCCTTCTCAGTATCACACACTTCAACTATGTTTCCAACAAACCAGTCACCTTCATAGAAACAGGCCACATATGTACCAGGTTTATATTGGTAAGCCACATTTTCTTGTGTAGCATTGAGGAAGGAAAGTTGTACGTTAAAGAAATTTTCATCGCTAGAAATTTTGTACAGTTTAATGCCTGCTGATGAAGGTCTAAAGCAGTGATATGAACGGGTTCCTGGGATTGTCTTAATTAAGGAATACCTTTTTTCTAACTCAAATAAATTAGCATTTTCCTCAATTTTAGCTGAATCAATGTACAGAAATTGTATACCATTAATATTAGATTTGCACCAATTGAACATCTCTTTTGGATGGGTGATGTGACCTTTACTTGTTGCTTGTAGACTTGCCCGGCAACTAACCTTTTGATGGTGCCACCAACACCATCACAGGGGCTCTTTCCATGAGAGGTGGCAAAAAAGTTCCATTCACATATTAGTTGGAAATCTTTTTCATGTAACACTGAATTAATGATGTTTTTATAGTTTTTATATTGACTTGCTGCGCCATCGCTAAAGTAACAAAATGTTTTAGTTTAGGATTCTGACTTTAAAGTAATTTCAAGGCTTCACATAAAAAAGAATGAACTGCAGTTGTGTTGTGTGTAAGTGAATCTGATATTACACAAAAATTTGTAACTTTTAGTTCACCATCAACTTTTTGATAGCAGACTACCGGATGCAAGGTAGCCTGGGTATTGTCCCAGTGATGCCCTTGTACGGCATCCTGAATTGGGTCATTCTCTGTCAGATCAACCAAAAAAAATTGAAATTAACACCCTCATCCATTTCTGAAATTATAAGGTCAATCCGACCAACGGTTCAAGAGATATGACCTCGGGCAATTTGAGGTCACTCGCGAGGTTACTAACATTTGGCGAGCCATAACTTGGGTAATAATTGTCATATTATATAAAAGTATATATATTTAGAATCAGAAAACGACAAGGAATCCAAATATGCAAGTTTTAGAACTCTAGGTTGAAAAATAAAAAAGTTACACTGTAACCAAAATTTGAGGTCACGATTTGACCTCTGGGGTATCAAATGAAAATTTTTTTTTTAAATGTAAAAAATGAAGGCATAGGCATTGGCTATTAGAATCAGCAAAAAAAAGTTTGTTTATGTTAGTATTTTTCATGTAACTAACATATAAGTGAACACCATATTCATAAGTTGTGCGTCAATTCTACCTATTTTTTCACACTTAAGCTCATAATTTGACCTATAGAAATTAAAATTACATTTTTTTAGATATAAAAAACAAAGTCAGAGTTCTTGACTAATAGAAACAATCATAAAAAGTTTGTTTATGTTGGTACTTTTCATGTAACTAACTTATAAGTGAACACCATATTTATAAATTGCTTGTCATTTCAAGGAATTTTTATATCTTAGCTATCAATTTGACCTCAAGCTCCAAGAATTTAATAAAAATTGTATTTCACTGCTAATCTACACTGGCAATAATAGTTATAATAGTGAAAGGGGAAGACTAAGCTCACATGTAGCCTAAACAAACCTGTTGAAACATGTTGCTACTTGTCTAAGTGCAAAATCAACACAGATAGTTGCAAAATTCCTTGTCTACAGGTTAGTACAGTTCCAGCCAGCACTGTGGGTGGCTGGTGGGTATGGTGTTTTAATGAGCCTCAGAGACTATCAAGGCCTAAAATATTAAGTGTGTATAGCTATATATTTTCTAAAAAATATATATTACCTAATTGTAAATCCTATATCTTTACAATGGTTCGGCACTTGAAATACTGCCAGGACCCTATTCAAAAACACAAGAAACGCATAACAATCAATCTTAGAAAAGTGACTGATGTACTTGTTGAAAAATGTGCTGGAAGAGTGAAAAAAGACTCATTGTTGTGTGTGAACTGCTGGACACTGATAATGAAAAACCCCACTATACTTAGTACCACTGAAAATAACGAGTCTGAGCAGGATTCAAATGAATCATCTACTATCAGTGGCTTGAGTAACATCTCTTCAATTCAAGATCTGGACAATGACAGTGATTGCTTGATAAAGGAAAATCCTTCAACTTCAGTTGAACCAGTTCTAGCATTTCTGGACCAAACACCAGTTAAAAAAAGTAAGTAATAAATTAATATAATAACTTATACTTTACTACAAGGTCTGTTTGATCTACTATATAGCCAATTATATAGCATTTAAGGTACTATAATTAATATTTAATTACTAATATTCAGGTGTGTGAAACCTTTTTTTCTGTTCTTTTCAGAAGGGCTGTCATTAAGCCAGAAAAAGCGCAAGGCTCGTGGTAAGCTATCATCTGCTCAGAAACACCTGAAGGAGAGGCTAGAACTCAGTTATGGTGTTCAAATTACCGAGGAGGTAAGTGATACTTCAAAACCTGAAACTAAATCTGAAAAACATCTAGACAAATTAATGAATGAATTGAAACAGTCATTCCTGGAGAGCAAATGTCACCATCACAAACTACAAATATTGACACTCTCACCATACACAATTGAAAAAACAGCTAGTTTCTTTCAAACTACAACATACATGGTGAAAAGAAGCCGTTCACTTAAATCAGAACATGGAATCCTTCCGAAGATTCCACTAATGAGCAAAGGAAAAGTGATATCTGAAGAACACAAAGATATAGTTAGAAGATTCTATGAGTCAGAAGAGGTTAGTCGTATGTGTCCTGGCCAAAAGGATTGCGTGAAAGTTATCAGTGCTGAAGGTGCAATGAAGGTGCAAAAACGATTGGTCCTCGGGAATTTAAGAGAGATGTTTGAACTATATAAAAATGATGAAAAGAATCCCAAAATAGGATTTTCCACATTTGCAAAATTATGGCCATCATATTGTGTGCTTGCCGGTAGTGGTGGGACTCATTCTGTCTGTGTCTGCACATACCATCAAAATCCAAAATTGCAGCTGGCTGCATTGGGAGAAAGAGGTCTTTCATACAAGGATCTTATGGATTACAGTGTCTGCAGTACAGAAAGAGAGACTTGCATGATGCAACTTTGCAATGATTGCTCAAGAGAAGAGGGTGTCCTGGATTTTCTTGAGTTACTTGACAGTGTGAAATCAGCTCCAAATGAAATATCTTACAAGCAATGGGTGACTGTTGACCGTTGTACAATGGTTGATAAGGTGGAGCCACTTCATGAATACTTATCATCCCTAAGCATGAAAATATCCCGCATGGTTCATCATCACTTTGTTGCTCAGCAACAATCACAGTACTTCAAGCAGTTGAAAGAAACACTACCACCTCAGAGCGAGGTAGTTATAGTAGGTGATTTCTCTGAGAATTATTCTTTCATTGTCCAGGATGCTGCCCAAGGGTTTCACTGGGACAATTCACAGTGTACAGTTCACCCTTTTGTCATCTATTATAGATCATCTGCAGACCAGGAACTTAGCCATTTTAGTGTCTGTTTCTTATCTGCATCACTAAAACACAACACTATAATGGTTTACTCATTCATATTGAATTCAGATGCCCACAATTGAAGAAGGTGCACTATTTCTCAGATGGATGTGCTGGCCAATATAAGAACAGATACAACTTCACAAATCTCTGTTACCATGAAGAGGATTTTGGTCTGTCTTGTGAATGGCACTTCTTTGCTACATCCCATGGCAAAAATGCATGTGATGGGATTGGAGGAATAGTGAAAAGAGCTACTGCTCGTGCCAGTTTGCAGAGAACTACAGAGAGGCAAATTCTTACACCAGAACACATGTTTCAGTTTTGTGAAGAAAACTTGAGCAAGAAGATAAATTTTTTCTTTGTAACTACAGCTGATTTGAAAGATGCAGAAGAACGGTTGGAACATCGATTCAAGGATAGTAGGGCTATTCCTGGAACTCAGAAATATCATAGATTTGTTCCCCTAAACAAGGAAGAACTGATTGTGTATCCCATTTCAAGTGGCATTGGAGAAAAGAAAAGAATAAGGAAAAGTCATTTTACTAATGAACCTGCAATGCTTGGTAACCTAAAATGTGTCAAACCAGGAGAGTATGTTGGCTGCATTTATGACATGCAAGTTTGGTATGGAATTGTGGAGGAATATTGTGAAGAGTTTGATGATTTCACTGTGAACTTTCTACATCCCTCTGGGTCATCAGGATCAAGTGCATATTATTATCCATCAAACAAGGATTCATGTGCAGTGCCAGGACATCATATATTAACTGTAATGAGTTGTCCTACCCTAAGAGGAGGCAGCAGAATTCAATACATTTTTCCACAAAAAAAATTGAGAGTATCGAGCATGCAAAAATTGTATTAGGCTAGCACATGAATCCTCTAAGTAGGTCTTCCCCTTTCACTATTATAACTATTATTGCCAGTGTAGATTAGCAGTGAAATACAATTTTACATTTTTTGCCTTTGTTTTTATATCTATAAAAAAATGTAATTTTAATTTCTATAGGTCAAATTATGAGCTTAAGTGTGAAAAAATAGGTAGAATTGACGCACAACTTATGAATATGGTGTTCACTTATATGTTAGTTACATGAAAAATACTAACATAAACAAACTTTTTTTTGCTGATTCTAATAGCCAATGCCTATGCCTTCATTTTTTACATTTAAAAAAAAATTCTCATTTGATACCCCAGAGGTCAAATCGTGACCTCAAATTTTGGTTACAGTGTAACTTTTTTATTTTTCAACCTAGAGTTCTAAAACTTGCATATTTGGATTCCTTGTCATTTTCTGATTCTAAATATATATACTTTTATATAATTGTGACCATTATTACCCAGGTTATGGGTCGCCAAATGTTAGTGACCTCGCAAGTGACCTCAAATTTCCCGAGGTCATATCTCTTGAACCATTGGTCGGATTGACCTTATAATTTCAGAAATGGATTCAGGGCCCACAAACTCCCTATAAACCAAATTTCAGCAAAATCTGAGAGATGAGGGTGTTAGGCACTGGTTGATCTGACAGAGAATGACCCAATTATAAAACTAGTTTTCAGAGAAGTCAACAAGCACTAATGCTGTAGAATCATTGAGGTTTTCTTTACAGTCGGACAAATATTTTGATTGGGCTTTTGCTATGAAATGGTGTACTTTCAACTTTTTTGCACTTTCACATATGTCTTCTACTACATTCGAAACACTTTTTGTCATTGTGACCAGTTGGGTATGGTCTGTATGAAGCCACTGCTTAAAGGAAACCTCATAATCCATGTCATAATCATTGTTTTCAAAAATGGTAAGAAGCTAGTCCCGTAATTCATTTAAACCAGGACATGTTTTGCAGTTATTAATCATGCAGTTTCTGGTTTCAGTGTAGCAGACTATTTTCCCTAGTAACTCTCTTAATTCTACTTTGACGGGGAGAGTTTCACATAAAAGTTTAAAGTTCTGGTGTATTTCACAAATGCATACATTGTGTGATCCTTTACTCCCCACACCCATACACCATTTTGGTCTCAGTTCAAAAAACTTTGATTTGGAGATTTTGTCATTTGGATATTTATTTTTGTAAAGCGTATATAATTCTCTGATATTTGTCAACAACAGTATTTTCTGCTTGTGAACCTTCCCTTGTGGTGTTTTTATTGATTTGTAGTCTTTTTTACCAGGGCGTTCTCTAGTACCTATATTCATTGTTTTGGAAAAATTCTATCACTCTTTCCTTTATTAAGTTTATTTCATCGCTTATACCCTTGCTACTCTTTTTATTTCTCATTATAGGAAGGATACCTTCTTTTCTCTTTAAGGCCCTCACAGCATTAACCATTCTGGCTGACACTTCAAATTCTTTCATAATTCTTTCTCTGGACCCGGTTTTACCAATTGGAAGGAGTGTTAGAATTTGTATCTTTTCTTGTCTGGTACTAGTTTTACACTTTTCTTTCAGTTCCTCTATCATATGCTGATAACACTTTTCTTCCTCACTCTCTATAGGTTTCTCCGCTTCCTCATCCAAAATGCTAGGCTTCATATGAAGTACTTTTGACAGCTTTGATTTTGTTGATGTTTCAATTTGCTTTAGTTTCCTTTTCGCGTAAAACTTTCGATCTCTTGCTCTTACATACTTAATGGGTGAGCATTCTAGTGAACCTAATGTTTCGTCAAATGTCTCCTTAACTATTTCTTCTGGAACATATTCATCACTACCTGAGTCTTTTTCATCTTCAATCGTCTTGGCTCTAGAGAAGCATGTTGAGCAAAGTTTCTGTCCTGGTATCAGATTCAGTCTAGTTGCTATGTCTTTATCAATAATTTGTAGTGATTCTGCAAATAAAGTAGGGTAATGTAAACTCTAAACACATTGGAAAATAATTTTAAAACCTCAACATTTGGTTATAGGCTATTTGTATAAAATATTCAAAACATATGCATTCAGTAGCACAGTATATAGCCTACCCTATTAAAATTAAATAGCTAATTTAGGTTACAATTTACAATATAAACTTCTTTATGAAATATAAATATATTAGTACCTATATTTACTTATCTTCTTTCGATGATTTCTCCATGGATCTTGGCAGCTACGTTGCATTTGTTGGTAATGCATTCCAAACATTTTTTCATGGTGGTAGCATACAGTAGCACTATTTGGGTTGATTACAGTTGCTTTTGTTCTCCACAATAGCAGTTTCCTTGTTTTATCTGTCAGCTGGTTGTTTTGATAGACATATGAAATTTCTTGTATGTTTTAGACTTATTTACATATTATTACAATTGTAAATCAACTTAATAAGTAATAAAATGGAAGTAAAATTACAATTCAATGTCAAGTAGAAATTAAAAAATTTACAAATTTTGTAAAAATGTGAGATTTTTCACAAAAAGCACTTTTCTTTGAATCACCAAAACTATATGGAGGAGTTGAGTTGAGATCTATTCCTTAATATATATTTTTTTACACATATGTATCTTTCTTTACTAGAAGTATCAACTCCCTGACTAATTTCGGACACCTTTATATTATTAAGCCCCAAAGTTGATGTTAATTTTGCAAATTTTGTGAAAATATCAACTTTTGAAAATTTTTAAAAATAGAAATAAATCCTTTTTTGGTTATTTTTTTTATTTCACTCATAAATTTACAACCCATAGAGAGTATTAGGAGTATTAAAACAGCTGTGATTGATGTAGAACTAAAACTTTTGAAAATGGTAGTCATAAAAGTGGGAGGAATTGATGCAAACTTCAAAATGGAGCCATATTTAAGCCCTTGTAACTTAGAAACTCTTTGTTCCACAGCCTTTTTGCTTGCAAAATTGAAAAGCCTACCAGAAGTTATTGGCATGACAAATTTGAAGCTTCTACTCCTATTAGAAGATACTTTTCAAGGCCTCTCAAAATGAAGGCGTTGGCCGATCAAGCCCAACATGGGCATTTTTTGTCGAAGGTGGGGGCCATTTAAGTGACCATAAAATTAAATGTTTTTGACTGAGGAAGCTAAAATTTTAGATTTAAGCTATTGAATGGTGTATGAATCAACCCTGAAAATTTGAAGAAAATCGGAGATGGTCACCCGACCACCCCTGTACCAATTGAGCTGGAATGACCCTTTTGGATATTGGTTTATTAATAAACAACTTAGAAACAACTTAGAAAAACTGACAGCCAGATCTGTGTTTAACCAATGATTATAGTAGATTGGTAGACTTAAACTGAGTATTATTATATGAACAAATGGTCCATGGTCCTCATAAGTTATATCAGAACTCCAAAGTGGAGATTTAAATTTGGTGCAGATGTAAAGTATATTGGGATATTTCTTTGTTATATTTCTGTTTTGTTATTTCTAAGTTAAATTATTTTTCAGGATCCAGATCCCTTTGATGACAGACACCCAGTCACATCAAAGCCAGAATGTGCTTTAGGACAGATCCTTCGAGCATTATTTAAAAAAGATGCATTTGTCACAAAGCTTGTCAATCATTATCTCAGAGACTCATATTTTACTGGTCTCTCTCTTCATAAAAATTCAACAGAACTTAACACAGCAGCGTGTCGACTTCTGTTAGATTTGCTCCATGGTCTTGATATTCCTCAGGTAGGTGTATGTCAGAGTACTGGTTACATTTAAGAATTTGGTCCTTTGGTTGGTACATAAATGGGTACCAATTTTGGTTGGGGTAAATGAACCACATTGCTTAGTCAACTGACAATAAGTAACTTGCCTCCAGTTTCCTGAGGGAGTTCAAGTTTTGGTGTGTGGTCTTCACTGACAGGCCTTGTAGTTTACCAAAAGGTGGTATTGCATTTATTTATTTATTTTTGACTGAAAATACACAGTACTTGAATAGGTTTTATAGATACAGTAATCCCTTGATTAGTGCGGTTTTGATAAATGCGGTTTTGATTACTGCGCAAAAATTTATTGTGACCATCCCTTGATATTTACGGTATAAAATTTGAATAGTGCGGTTCAAAAATGTTTGAAAATGGCGGGCAAATAACCAGCTGGGCCGAAACCGTCTCCCACCTTCCCTACTGCGCTTCAGTTTATCAGCAGACACAAGTGCGCACAGACGTCTTACACGTAGATGCAATCACATGAATTTTGGAAACAATTTAACATTAAACAAGCAGTTGCAAACATTCACGAGTCGTGGGAAGAATTGACAGCCAGCTGCATGAGAGCGGTCTGGCAGAGTCTTTTGCCTGAATGCGCAAATGATTTTGGTGGTTTTATTAATCCTGTCAACGAAGTCATTAATGATATTGCTACGATTGGAAGAGACCTTGGCTTCGAGGATGTCGATTTGGGAAATGTTCGGGAATTATTGGCTTCACATTCAAAAGACCTAAGTGACAAAGATCTTCTTGGAATCGAGCATCAACAGGCATATGAAGAAGAAAAGGAAACTGAAGAAACGGAAAATATTTCTAAGGAAATCACGGTGAAAGAACTTGAAGAATTGTTTCGGACAATTGAGAAGGCCAAACATCTTTTACTCGAGATGGATCCAAATGTAGACAGAAGCATGAACGTTCGTCGTGGTTTAGATAAGCAAATTGATTGTTATCGCAAAATGTTGTCAGAAAAGAAAAAAGCTAACACTGTTCAATTGACTTTAGATTAGTTTTTCTTTATAAAATAAATGCTTTAAAGTTTAAATATATGTTCAATCGACTATAGATAGATACGTTTCTCTGTAAAAAATAAATGCTTTAAAGTTAAAATAAATGTTATTCTAAATTTTTTTTTATTTTCCAGGATTCATTATAATTATTTCCATTGGTTCTTAACTTTGATTAATGCGGTTTTGATATATGCGGTGACATCGGAGGATTAATTAACCGCACTAATCAAGGGATTACTGTACATGAAAGTAGGGCCTAACTAAACCCATATATATGTTACGATATACTAGTATTAAACTAATGAATATTATAAAGAGTATGGCTAGAAAATGTATAGTCCTCTTATGTAGGCATGCCTGCTAATTTCAGAATAATCTTTATATTGAAACTTCATCTGTTCTGAAGATTATAACTCCAGAAATTAAATGGAAACAACCAAAGTATTTTTACATTCTTAAAGACAGAGTTAGCAAGTAATTGAAATCTAACCCACAGTACTTATGTTTGATGACATTGTAAATTCAGTAATGTAGAAACCATTTAATCAAAAATATAAATTCACCAGAAAAAGGAAAGATGTCATTCCATTTTCCTACTGCTCATAATGATGGCTAAGGCCTGTATTAATTGTGGCTCATTACATTACATTTCATTTGGACATGAAAATGAAGCCACTCAGAATTATTGAGGTTATCCAAGTCAAGTAATTCAACTATAGCTATATTTTATGATAGAATTTTGCAAAATACAAACTTCAGCTTGGCTAATCATCAATAATTTTTTTTTATGCAGGAAGGAAGGGCCAAGGGCAAATATATGCAAAAACGTCCCACCCCCTTCCCATAGAAGAGGAGGAGAGCCAAAATCAAGGTCCAGGGTTTTTAAGATGCCTGGAAACACTGTTTGAAAGATTGGAGGTCATAGACAGGGGTAAAGATGGATTGAGGAAGATTGCTCCAGAATTGACCAGTTGAGTAGATGAAAGATTGAAAAGGGTTGGATAGAAAAGGAATGAGAATGTGTTGAAAGTCTGGTACTGTGTGCTCTCCTTAAAGGAGGAGGCATGTTAGTTTCAGAGTTCAGAAGAGCAGTGTCCATTATAATAGTAATAGTAAAGAGAGAGAGAGGCAACATTGCAGCAAAGAGAGAGAGAGGCAACATTGCAGCAAAGAGAGAGATATTGAAGACAGTCAGTAAGAGGTGGGGAATTGATGGGACAAAAAGTCTTTGATTCGAACTGGTCAGGTAGAGCTGTGTGGATTGAGCCACCCCACACATGAGAAGTGTACTCTATAGAGGGTTGGACAAAGACCCCTGTACAGAGACACCAACTGAATTGGGGTGAAGAAACCAGAGCCAGTACAATACACCTAACCTCTTAGAAGCTGTTTTAGAAAGAGAGTATATGTGATTTTTCCAGGAAAGATCAATAGAAACAGAAATACCAAGCCAAGAATGTTAAGAGAAGAGGGAAGGACTGAGTTGTGTATTGTTAAAGGTAAGGGGATAGCTGTGTGGAATATTGTGATGAGTAAACATTAAGGAACTGAGTGTTTGAGGTATTGAAAGCCACAAAGTTTCCTCTGCCCCAATCTATTTACAAACTAGTGTAGTACATGTACTTAGCTAAATATACATCATTTACACAGAGGTGTAAAGTAATGAAGTAACTGTACTTAAGTAACTTTTTTTGGATCAACTTTTTAAAGAGTACTTCTATCTTTAAATACTTCTACTCTTAATTAAGTTTTAAGAGAAAATATTGTACTTTTACTCCACTACATTTCTCTCGATACCTTTCATTACTTTCCTCGAACATTCTAGAAACTCCCATGTTTGAAGCAACCAATCAGAGGAAACAGGATGCATGGGCATTTAAATTAGCCAATCACGTGCGTTTTGCTTTCTTTATCGTCTGCCGATTTGTTTTTCATTACCTAATAAATATAGTTAGTACATAGCTTATTATTGTTACAAAGTAATGTTCATCATTATCGATATTATGTTTGAGATGCTACTTTTTTACTGTTATTACTTGAGTATGTAGTGAAGCAGATATTTTTTTACTTTTACTTAAGTACATTTCAGGAATGGTACTTTTATTTTAACTTGAGTACATTTTTGTCAAAGTAGCAGTACTTTAACTTGGGGTAACAAATTTCAATATTTTTTACACCTCTGCATTTACACAATTTACAATCTATCTAATTCCTTCATTGATGTAGCTGTGATATTTTAATACTAAGTTTACTGTGCTAATCTTGGGAGTCTACATTTTGGTGGAATACTTTAGTATTGATTCTCCTTTTTTGCAGGTATTTCGTGACTCAGAGACGACTGTATTAAGACTATATTCATGGGCAGAAAGGGCTTCTGAACCCTTACGTACATATGCAACTGGTCTTCTTGCTGCTGCTATGGATATTCCTGATTTAGCAACTTCATTCAGAGAGCAAAATGCTCATTTAGTTCCAGTTATATTAAAAAGACTTTGGGAATTAAAAGATGATGGTAATGTTTGCTTGTTTATTTAGATAATGGTGTCTCAAAAAGTCCCAATCTATTTCTTGTTCACACCTTACAAGAAATAGATTGGGACATTTGGGACACCTTGTATTTTTATCAGTGACGTACAATGTTTTGAAAGTCCATATTCACTTTATATTAAATTCTGTAAACCACTTTTGTCAACATTAACACTTCTTGAATTGTTCATTACCTCCCCCTTTTGGAGGTGGGGTACCTGCAGTTTAATGCAGACTCTGAAGAACCACAACCTCGCCAATGTATACACCCAGAAAATTGGCATTTTACCACCAGGCTACCTAGGTAGGTATGTCAGTTATTTTGTAACTTTTTACTTATTTTTAGGAGGAGTGGATGAACCTAAAAATGACGAGAACCAAATTCCTGATCGTCCATTTGCGCACCTGAACAATGAATGTAATGAAGTTAATGGAACTCTTACAGAAAGAGAACTGAAGCGAAAACTGAGTTCTCAAGAACACAATTCAAAGCGTTCTAAAGGTAAGCATTTTTGTTTATAGACTATGTAACATAGTTTTTGTTGGTTACTTAGTGCACAAAATGGCTACTAACTCTGAATTAGTCTGTTGAGTGTGCCAGGTTAAAGTGTATAGGGGAGAGTGGTGATTGAAAAGGTGGTGGCTTGCACAGAGTAACAGATTGGGGAGGAGCAAGGGGTGAATAGTTTTTACTGGGAGAGTAGAGCAGGTGTGCGTGTGGGAAGGGAGGAGGGTGACTGGGTGAGTGGTTTCCAGTGAAAATGTGTGTACGGCAGGGTTGTGTGATATTTCCTTAGTTGTTTAATGTGTTTATAGATGGGGTGGTAAAAGAAGTGAATGCAAGGGTCATGGAGAGGGGAGCGGGGGTGAAGTGTGTTGTGGAGGGAGGTTTTTGGGAAGTGAATCAGTTGCTGTATGCGGATGATATGGCTCTGGTGGCGGAATCGAGAGAAAAGCTACAGAGACTGGTAAATGAGTTCGGGAGGGTGTGTGAAAGAAGGGAGCTAAGAGTAAATATGAATAAGAGTAAGGTTATATGGTGCTGGAAAAGGGAGGTTCGTGAGCGACTGAGTGTAAGTTTGTATGGTGAGGAAATGGAAGAAGTGGCATATTTCAGGTACTTGGGGGGTGGATGTAGCAAGGAATGGGACTATGGAGGCAGAAGTGGGGCACAGGGTGGAAGAAGGGGCAAAGGTACTGGGTGCCCTAAGAAGTGTTTGGAAGGAGAGATCAGTGTCTATGGGAGCGAAGATGTGTATGTATGAAGATATAGTAGTGCCATCAGTGTTGTATGGATGTGAGGCATGGGTGGCGAATGCAAAGGGAAGGAAAAAGGTGGATATACTGGAAGTGAAATGCTTGAGGACAATCTGTGGGGTGAGGCGGATTGATCATGTGAGAAACAGTTATCCGTGAGAGGTGTAGGAGTTGAAGGAGTCTTGTGGAGGGAGCAGATCTACAGATCTACAGAAGCTAAGGCTAACAAAGACCCTAAGATCCACTCTAAAGTTAGCCCGAGAGAAAGAAGAAAGTAAGGGGTTAAAAGAAGAGAATATGGGGTTAAGTAAGTAGCAAAACCTATCACTCGTGGGTTAAAATTCATTCAGAAAAAGAGAAAGGAGGACACCATCATCATCTGCTGGCCACTGCTGACAAATCGGAAAAATAATCGAAGAGAATACTTCCAGCTGTTGCAGACCGGTCCTCCACTCCATAGGGAGGTAGAGGGTGCAGCCCACTCTGCCGGAAATGAGTGGAAGATGAAAAGAATTAAATAAGAACGCATTACAAACCATGCAACACATTCTTAACTCAAACACTATCATACCATGCAAACTACAGACATGCAAATAAGGAGAGAGAAAAAAGAAAGAATAACAAAAAATGGGTTAGTTTACGCTACGAGCTACATCTAAATTCGTGTTAGTCTAATTATTATTATTATTATTTTTTTTTGCTGGCATGTCACAAGCTAACATTAGTCGTCAACAGACTCATCCCCGATCATTACCCCTAGAGCTCCTGTTACTAATTGTTTTATTATTATATTAAACAACGTTAATATTTTTAAAATGCTTATCTAAATGGTTCTTAAAAACACTAACGCTGATAGAGTTCACGACTGACGCGGGAAGATTATTTTATTTATCAATTACTTTAAACGTAAAGAAGTTTTTAGCGATATTAGTAATGAAACGTCTGCCATGCAACTTAAATTCGCTATTGCTATTATCGAAAGTGAACAGTTTATCAAAATTTACGTTATCGATTTTATTAATGATTTTGAAAACTTCAATAAGCTCCCCCTTAATCTCCTAGTTTCGAGTGAATGCAAGTCTAACTCTTTAATCCTATCTTCATAAGGCTTGTTGCGCAATGATGGAATTAGTTTCGTGGCGCGACGCTGAACCCTTTCTAACCTATCAATATCCTAACGCAAATACGGGCACCAAAACTGAATGGCATATTCTAAATGAGGCCTGACTAGGAACTTGTAAAGGGGCAATATAATAATATTCGATTTAAATTCGAAATTACGCGCTATGAAGCCTAACATGCTATTAGCTTTTGGCCAAGACTGCAGGCACTGGTTCCTAACTTTTAAATCCTTAGATACGCGTACGCCTAAATCTACTTCCTCGTCAACGCTCGCTAACTCTCTATCGTCCATCGTGTACGTGTAATTATTGTTACGAGAACCTATATGCAAAACTTTAGTTATCTACGTTAAATTGCACCTGCCTCTTATCCGTCTACTCCATAATCCTATTTACGTCGTCTTGGAGCCTATTTCTATCGTCCTCGTTAACAATCTTACTGCCTATTTTAGTATCATCCTCGAACTTTGACACGTTACTAGTCAATCCTACATCTATGTCGTTAATGTAAATTACGAATAGCAATGGGCCTAACACTGAACCTTGTGGGACACCGCGACCTACATCCAACCACCCCGATTCACTACCATTAAAACGACCCTCTGTCTCCTAGCACGAAGCCATTCCCCTAACCAGTTAGTCTGTTAGCTACCTGACCGCGTATACCGTGCGCTTTAACCTTCGCAATTAATCTTCTATGCGGAACTGTATCGAACGCTTTTTTAAAATCTAAATAAATAACGTCAGCCGCTGTATGCCTATCGTATTGGCGCACTATTTTGTTATAAAATTCTAACAAATTAGTTAAACAAGATCTATGGCGTCGAAACCCATGCTGACTACTATTAATCAAATCGCGACTTTCTAAGTGATGGATGATACGATCCCTAACTACGGATTCCAAAAGTTTACCGACAATTGACTTTAAGCTAATGGGCATATAATTGCTAGCTACTGTGCGGTCACCTTTTTTATAAATGGGCGTGACGTTAGCTAATTTGGTCTTCAGGAATAATTCCCGTTTCTAGTGACTGATTAAAAATCTTTGTTAAGGGGCCTACGATAACGTCTTTCAAATCTTTCAGATGTCTAGGACAAAATGCGTCAGGGCCTATCGATAAAATGCGCAATCTCACCCTCGTAAACAGTTATTTCATCCAAAATAGTCTCGCTGCTAAATGGAACGATATCGTCCATATCGGGTACATTATTGATGTCTTCTACGGTAAAAACTGTCGCAAAAAAGTTATTAAAAATACCCTCCATTGCCTGAGCGTCGGAAGCCAAAGCGCCATTAGCGTCCACGGGAGGGCCTATATTATCTTTTATCGGCTTACGATTATTCACGTAATCGAAAAACTTTTTTGGGTTATGTTTACGATCCGCAGCTATAAGTATCTCTAAATTATGCTTAGCATTCCTAACTGATCTTTTAACCTGACGTCAAAGCTCGATATATCTATTAACGTTAGTTACCGTGCCATTGCGCTTATTAAGTCTATACGCTCTGTTACGCTCGTTTATGAACTCGCCTATTTCCGTAGTCTACCACTTGGGCCTACCATGATTTCTAGCGACCTTGGGCCTACGAGGAATAAACTTCCTTTTAATATTCAGGAAACTATCTTTAAACGCCTCCCAATGGAAATTTGCGTCATTACCCATAAATAAGTTATCCCAGTCCACTACTCTCATCCTATCCGCAAAACTATCAAAATTGGCCCTACTAAAATCAGGGACTTCTATTACGTTACTATCCTTAGTGTTTTCTATCAATAGCTAGCTTAAACCTAATAATTTGATGGTCACTACATCCTAAACCTTCGACTATATTTTCGCCGTTCGTCATCATCACGTCTAAAATAGTCACTGCGCGTTGGTTCGGTAACCATCTGTCGTAAAAAATTATCTTCCATGAACTCAATCAATCTCAAACCCTCATCGTTACCAGTAAAAGTCTTGTAATTAACGTTAAGGAAGTTAGTCTCCGACAACTATACTATCCCGATTATTAATAGTTACCAAGAAGTGTGTAAATTCTAGTATCGGTATTGAGGGGTTGAACGGGAGGTCTATAAACAACAACAAAATTAAAACTAAGACTACGCGCCCTAACTTCAACGCATTAATTGCTGCCGGAAAATCTATCTTAAACTCGATAGCCCTAAGGGAATTACGAATGTACAGCAAAACGCCGCCACCAATCCTATGCAACCTTTCATTAGTAAAGAGTTTAAAACCCGGTATATCAAGTTCCCCCAACGAGTCCAGAGTCACGGTATTTAACCACGTTTCAGCGATAGCAACTATATCGTAGTTTGCCGGAATAAATTATCTTAAATTCGTTTAATTTATTTCTAATACTACGCGCGTTAAAATAAAAGACGTTTAAGTTATTTTTTACCACGGGTCGGCATTTTAAACTTTTTTTCACGTCGGCCCCGCGTTTCCCAGACCCACAACGTTTAAAGAAGGCTTCGACCTATACAGCTTTCGAACGTTTTCGTCAATTAACCTACCTAGCCTAGCATTACCTATTTCATTAAAATGCACCCCCATCTTTTATAAAAAGGCTAGGATCACTGAATTCTGACCACAGCTTTACGAAGGGTACATTTTCCTCAGCACAAATCTCTTCTAATTTAGTATTAAAAAATATTGTTTTTGACATAATCCTAAGACCCAAACCGTGCCTTGGGGTAATACCTAGAACTAAAAACCTATCTGACCTCCCCTTCAAGGACCTAATTAACTCATATATTTCTCCAAAAGATCAGGCACTCTCGTATCGGGCCTATACGAGTCGTTGCCCCCCCTACCATCGTCACCAACATCGAGTGACGGGAGGCAACATGAATCCTATCCACTTCGTCTCTAATTCTGTCAACCCTGGCCCCTGGGAGACAGACCCCCATCCTCTTGGTTGGATTCCATTCAACGAACTCTCTATCCATATGGCGCACTAAAGAGTCCCCAATTAAAATAGTTTCCCCCTCGTTCACGTCCCTATCCAAATGGGCGAAAGGATTCGAAACCTCGATAGGGGCGGATTCCTATCACCTAACGTACGTGGCCTAGCTCCACCCTTAACTTCTCTAAATTCCTCCCCATCTACTAATCTCGGACCAACCTTAACCCCTTCCTCAACTCTATCCAACCTTCCCGATAAACTACCTAAACTAGAACTAGGTTACACACACACCCTTGAAATTACTAATGTCTTCAACGTTAGTATTGGTTCGGCTTTCATCAACTGTAGCCCTACCCCTGCCCTCATCAAGCGTTGCAAGTCTTTCCTTTACCTCACGCACACTACGTTTTATGTCAACTATTTCCTCCCTTAAATCACCAAAGAAACAAACCGATCTCTCGGTAATCGCCATAGGACCACCGTTATAATCCTTAAAATCAGTATACCACCGATTTACCCCACACCTAACACACGACGGTTTCTGCGACGGCATCACGCAAGTTAAATTAGTTTAGAACCGATATCGTGATAATCGATCGACGCGGAAAAAATCGGCGATAATCGCCGCAATTTTTCGGAAAATGATAATCGTCATAGACAAAGTTTTACCAAGTTTTTTATGTAAAATTTTATGATTTTCGACAAATTCAGCTGTGAAACTGCGTGATAACGTTTTTCTGTTAATATCGAAGCGAAAATAACGCTGATTGTTGTATACTACTGTCGCGCATACATTGTGCGAGCCTCTGCCCGCTTGCGACTTTTTAGGGTTAATGCACTTTGGACAATCCAACGAAGGTGGTCCTTCTTGGGTAAGCTCGGCCTTGGCCCAGAGCATCCGAGTATCAACAAAAAAAAAACTAGTTTCTACCCAGTTTGTTTTTTCCCGAAGGGATGAATTGAAACACTTTCACTTTTAAATCAAAGTTTTCGTTCACTCGTATAAGTTTTATTTCACAAATAATATATACAGGAAGAGGCACTGATAATCAGAAGTTTACAGGGGGAGAGGTTTTACCTCTTACAACAACAACTCAAGCAGGAATTTACAGGGGTAGAGGTTCGACCCCATTTCACAATAGTTAAGGTGGGAATTGAAAGCGAGGAGGCTTGTCCTCCTCGAGTAAGAGTTACGGCAGGAATTTAAAATGAGGAGGCTTGGCCTCCTTGGTCTAAGCCTCAGGCAGGAATTTAAAGTGAGGGGGGCTCGGCCTCCTCGGGTAAAGGTTCAGGCAGGAATTTAAGATGAGAGAGGAGCCACCTCTGGTAACAACGGCTCAGGCAGGAATTTAAGGCGAGGGGGGCTCGGCCTCCTCGGGTAAAGGCTCAGGCAGGGATTTACAGTCAGGGGGGTGCAACCTCGGGTAACAACGGGCCAGACAGGAATGATTTAATTTACAATACAAGAAATAAATAAGCCTCAATTTTGGGGGAGATGCAGTCGAAGGTTAAGCTCCCACTTTAGCTGGAGAGCTAAAGAATTCTGACGTTAAGCATAATTTAAGCAAAAAGCTAACAAAAAAAAACTAATTTTTGTAAGGTATACACTTTTGGGTGGCGACATAATGTCGGGGGCCGACGTGTACCGAGTACATTCAGTACATAAATTACATTATATTACATACATTAATTACCGTTAATTACAATTTAGCAATTTGTTAATTGACATATCTAATACTGAAGTAATCTGAATAGGTAACACAAGTTAAATAATGAAGGAGAGTTCTCCGGTTTTATAATTTACAGGGGATTAACAACAATGTTATATATTTATAGTTAACAATAATTACGCCAAATCATATCTAATATTATTAGACGAATGGTTGGTTATTATAGTTTGAAAGTCTAATTAGCCAGCGATGAGGAAAGCGGAGAAAACATACGGTGTACTTTTCATTTGAACGTACATGGACATTAATGATAACGTAACACATAAGTAACGGAATTTGAATGACAATTAGGTAGAAGTAGTAAGTGCAGGTAATGAGAACGCGGATAACAATGTGCCTAAGATAGGTAATGACCAGTAGCCTGACAGGGAACAATCTGGTATATTATAATAATATAACATCACATCTTAACGTTATAAATTGGTAGCAGAGGCAAGAGAGAGGAGTTCGAATTCAGAGGCTCGCTTTTGACGACGTAATCGGAATTCGAGCCTTCGTCTCAGCAATAATAAACAACTTGCGAGAGGTGAAATAATAAAAAAAATAAAACAAAAAGAATACATGTACGTAATCATGATCGTCAATAGACATGTACGACTGCACACAGTAGTGTACACATATCATTCGTCACACAATAGGTTGTGTGCGTAAAATAGACACGAGTAAACATAGACTGATAAGTTGATAGAGAATAACTAGACAATGGGTAATAAAATAGGTAATAGGTGATAAAATTAATAAAGGACAACGGTCAAGAAGGAACATGGATGTATGAGTGAGTATGGTTGCATAACGAGTATAGTTGAACAATATTTATATTGCGTAACACCAGACAGGACACAACATATAAATAATGACTTATAGAGAGTGAAGTTATTATTATTATTATTATTATTATTATTATTATTATTATATTATTAAAGAATTTACCATACATTGAATACGAAAGATATCCACATACTAAACACGTGATTCAGTATTCAAGGTATGGAAGGAAATTAAGTTACTTTATGACGTCAGAGTGATTTACTCTGTACGTACAATATAAGTCATTATTTGGGAGAAATCAAAGGAGACGAATTAGAGAGGGACATTCGCTGTTTACAGCGAACTTCTAATGGCACAAGCATGGATACTGTTCAACCATAGAAATGGTAAATCGCATGGTTGTGACACTGCTCTCCCCTATGAAAAAGGATGTAATAGTAGGGTGGAAGTTTATTTACAATATATTAAAAAAAATGAAACAGCGACAATTTCGGGTTGGATTAATCAAGGCAATTTAGTGGGAAGAATGATAATTATATTAATAAAATTTAAAAAAATAATCAAGGGGAAAATTTTAAAATTACAGCAAATAAATTAACAAGGTTGAGGTCTGATTACTAGGATTGTAGTGGAAATACTATGTCAACAAGTACGATAAAGTCCGAAGTTGTCACCTTCAAAAACAATTATAAGTATGATTAATTGTGGCAATCATACTACATAAACAATCTTATAAACTAATGAACCATCTAAGTTATTTCTGGCATTTCGACATAATTATTTCAGTTAAAGTTCCAATTACAGGATTGAATCTAATTTAAGTAAATTTTTAGTTTGTCCAACGTTATAGTAACAAGATTACCTACGGAACCGTGATAAATTCGGAAAGATTCCAAGGTTAAGATAATTTTAGGGAAAAAGATATATACATAGTAAATAATGGTTAAAAGGAAAATTCAAAATTTAAGGTTCAGGAATTTTCAATTCATATGGTGACTATTGAAATGGAGTTTAATCCGTCAGTACTGACAGAGATAAGAGTTTCCGAAGTATCATGATTATACAGTAAAAAAACTAATCGTATTCACTATGGTAGATAAAAATTGAATTAAATTTTATTGGTGGACGAAGTCTTCAGCAGTGGGAGCACGGTTGCAGAATGTATACTTATTGCAAGTCCGAATAAGTTGGTAAAATATTAAAATTGATTTAAAGAAAAGTAAAATTAATTTATTGAAAACATGAAAATTTATCTAGTTACCGTTTTAGATACTTAGATATTGTTATCCATTAAGAATATCCAGGGAAAAGGAAGATAGAATTTCGTAATAGATGATGTATAGACCTTGGGTCACGTGTGTATTTGTGCATTAAGTGCAGGTGTAAGTGGTAGGTGATTTACCCAAAAATGGGGAAAAGGAATTTATAGTTGAAGTTATCGTAATCGCGTATACGTATGTATAAATATGGGTAATAAGTGTGTGTAGCTGAGTAGGTATGTACAGTAGTGTGTAGAATATGAAAGTAATTGGTTCATCCCGGAAGAACTGAATCCTTAGTGGTCAATGGTAAATCATGAAATTTTGAGAACGGATTAGCTTAGAGGTTGGTTCAAATTAACTTAATGAAGGCAACAGGCAAGATTATATATTGTAAGCAGCAATTAAGTTTAAATAAATTCAAATAATCCAGAGTAAACATCAAACAGTTAACTGCAATTAAATATAATTTATCGTGATAGCCAATGATTTTAGAATAAGATTTATATGATAAAAATAAGATATGCGTAGTGAATTTCCTTTCCACTAAGTACGCCAATGATTTCAAGAGTGTTTCAGAGTGTGGGTAAGCGTAATTGGGTGAAAGTGTAATCAGTAGGAAAGTGAATTCGAATAGGTGTCAAAAGTAATAAAATTCAATCGGGATTATAGATTTTACGTAATAAATCGGTTGCACGTATTAAGGTAATTAAAATAAATACGCACTTAAAAGAACTTTAAATACTTAAAGTAAATTAAGTGGTATTGAAAACTGAATTTAGGCACAGAATTAAATTCGACTAGTAACCTTCATAGCGTTATATTAGCAGTATCTCACCATTAATATTGACCAGAAGTATCAGTACGGCAATTGAATTTTATTTGACGAGTTGATGGGGCATAGATAATAACAGGTTTTAGTGGAATTCATGGTAGGGGCACAGTTATGTTGTTATCAATATTGACATGGTGTAATAGAATTATTAGAAGGGGAAAAGGAATGGCATCCTGGTATAGTGTGTCAAAATTGGCTATAATTTTGGTTGATACCTTAACAAATGATATAAGAACATCTTAATGACAATTACTCAAGACTAATTTGAATAAAAAAAAATCAAAAATAAAAAGTTGAAAATAGAACTCAATTATGAGCTATACTGAACTGAACACTGTGGTTATAAGTTCCGTATAATTAAGAATTTAAAAACAAAAACAACTTAACCTAAATTGAGGGTATGTTCGGTCATACGGGTGAATTTCACGAACATACGAAGCCAGACAAATCAGCTGCATGGTTAGGTTGTCTTGCGATCGGGCATGTGGTCATTCGGTTAAAGGTTTTCGCAACATGCCGGGAAGCAATGGACTGACCATACGAGCCTTGCTCACTCAAAAGGAGGTGGTGTATCGGGATTAAGAAGAATGACTTTCACTGGTTTCAGAAGAGGATCCAGGAACAGCCAAAGAGAATTTGCAAAGTAGAAGGCAAGAAGGGCAAAACATGAATTCGCGGAAGAAAAATGAAAATGATCGATGGAACGATCATATTATGGTAGTGAGGAATATTCCGCGCTTGCCCTTCCGCGCGTACAACTTCCGACGGAGGAGTAGGTTCGGGTTCGCTCCCGGCACCTATGGGCTTAGCCTCGGAATTAGGTGTAAATTCCTCTACCTTTGAAAACAGAATCAAGTCATCTTCCTTAAATAGGGATTTAAGCGAAATGACCAAATCGGAACTTAAGGGAAATGAGTTTTCAAATTTATTTGGAATAGCCAGAACACTGGGAACTTCAAGTTCCGGCCTAACTGTCACTGAAGGGGTGACTCGCTCTCGATGGAGTCACAGGGGTCTACTGTGAAGACATTCGAGTCTTCATACTCAAAATTACCAAAAGTATGTTGGTTTTCTAGTTCTTCGTTCGTCGGAACTAGAACGGAACAATTGACAATTGATGAAGAATCTTCCCCATCTGGTAGCAGTTCCTTTTTATTTTGAACTGGTTCCAGGGAGTCCGTCGGGCTCTCTGAAACGAGTCTTTCACCCTCAGCTGAAAAGACCGAAGAATAGGGGTGACAAACATACTCGAAAAGTGAGTTCTTTCCTCGAATTAGGCCTGCTTCTCTATCGGCCCAATAAAAATCGTGCGTAATAAGGAAATTCATCCCCAGGAGTAAGTCTCCATCCCAATTCAGTTCAGATACGACCACAAATGGGGTCAGATAAGGGACTGAATCAAACTCAATAGGAAGGATGATTTCTCCGGTACTGTATTCTTCCCAGTCATCATCAATGCAGGACAAACGAGAATGCAAATCGAATTTTTCCGTAGCCACCTTGAGTAACTTCTCGTATACGTGTTGGTGAATGTAATTCGCCTGACAGCAAGTTTCAACAAGAGCCAAAACTGCTTGGTTGTTAATAGAAGTTTTCATGAAAATTTGTGGGCGTTCTTCCATGAGCTCCATTTCAAGAGTCCAAGAAGGCGTCTCCGAAACATGTGAACATGCTTCGTCTGCATCAGCGATGGTTTCGCACGAGGTTGGGGTATTGGGAGGAAAACCAAAATTTGGAATATCGCAATCAGGGGAATTGGGTGACCAACTGGAAAGACCTGATGTCGGCAATTGACAATACGTCTTTACGTGAGCACTTTGCTCTTTAGGAAAAGATTGCTTGCTACACTGCTCCGAACACGAATTAACGGAGTTAAAACAAAACGGAGGGACGGCATGGTCCTCACTATAGTAATTTAAAAAGAAGTCACTGGGACATGATCGATTCGTTACGAAACTGTTACTGTCATCATAAACATCACAATGATTATCAAAATTCATAAAAACTGACTCGCCTACAGGACCTTGTGGGGCATTCTCCCCAGCTGCTACTACAGCAGAAAAAGCATCATCTGAAGCAAGATGACGGTCATCATGACCAAAAAAATGAAAAACAGGGTCATCTTTCAGACCACTTAAACGAGGCGGCATTGCCGATTGGCCGTTGGCCGAAGTAAACTCAAAACAATTCGGGTCCTGTGGAGAAAAGTTATCAAAAACATGGTCATCCTGACCATCTAACGCGTCCTCTTTGGGACATGCATGGATATCCGATCCATCAAAACCAAAAACAACATCAGTAACAGAATTCGCGTCCTTTTTGGGACATGCATGGATATCTGATCCATCTAAATCAAAAACGAGGTCTTCTCGACCAAAGTTCACTGAATGAACTATGTCAGTTGAATCAATGTCCGAATGACTAAAATTACTGACAATTGGAGGAGCAGTGTCTAAATCATCGTACAAGTCATGGCCATCGGGACCAACATGGTTGTCCTGACCATGGTGAGAATAAGATAAATCCTCATTTTCAACATCAGTTACACAGCAATCATCCAAGTTGTCTGAATTCACATTTAAAAAAGAATTGGTCACATCCCCATTTACATTACAACAATTATTAACGTAAGTATTACACTTACTTTCAACAAAACTTTCATCATAAAAACTTTCAACAGAAGTTCCATCATAAAGACTTTCAACAGAAGTACCTTTATAATTACATAAATCAACAATTTCATTGTTGTCGTTACTGTTTTCAACATTAGCATCACAAACACTGTCACAAGATGCTTCACAAAAATCATCATCATCAGAGGCTGTGAGTTCTAGCCTCGAAGGAAATTCATTTGATGAACAAGCTGGAACCAACGGTTCAGAGACAACTGAGTCAGAGAAGAAAGTTGGGTCAGGATTACCCAAATCTTCCAAGGGTGACGTTTCATCGTCACTATCAAGGTTCTGCTCGGGTGCCTCGCACCAGAGAAGGAAATAACGTCTTTTATCCCATTTATCGACGAAGCATCCATCCGAAAAGTCGAAATGGAATCCGTAGGGTCGTAGGGATTCTGGGCCAATAATTAAATCAAAATCGGGACAATATTCTGGCGGCTAACGAGACACCTATACTAAAAAGACAATCATCAATCCACAAGTCAAGTTTGGTTTCCGCAAGGACGGGAATACGGTTACCATCGGAATCCCGAATGTATGAAACGGATGGCGGTTCCTTAAAGAGAGGACACAGCAATTTATCCGCTAAAGACGCAGGAACAATACTGGACGAACATTTCGGATCAAAACGACCTAAAAGGGTCTCCTCTGGGCAACGGAGTTTGAAACCGATTTCGAGAAAAAAATAATCACTTTCTGGGGATTCCGAATGTACAGAACTCAAAGAGGAAGTGGATTGGGAAGGTGGTCAGAATAAGGTACACTCAACGCCTTTCTACCCAGACCAGAAGGGTCAACGGAATCACTCCGATTCTCTACCGAAACATTATCGGGAGATGCGTTTTCGCGCATCTCTGAAGGATAATGACATGATAAAGGAATGAAGGAAAATCCAACTGGCGTGTACTGTTGTTTAAACCTTTAACGTCAACGTCCCATTTGACGGATCCCTGCCTGTCACAGTACTTCGTGATTTCCTGCAGACCTTTATATATATCCTGCCAAAAACGTTTAAATTCTACCCAAGACCATTGATATATTTGCCCATTGGACCCATCGATAAGAAAGGTACGGACGCGCGCGGCGTCACCGAAATTTGGGTCACAAGTGTCAAAAGCAAAACTGATTTTATCCGCATCTGTAGTTAGACAACCTCTAAACGAATCGTCAATTTTACCGAACCAATCCTTAAAGGAGGGTTCTACAAATCTATTATTAACGCGACCGCGTAAATGAGGGACATCAACTGTACGTTTCAGTACGGAAAAGGGAGTTATAAGATTAACAGTAGTGCATGTCAGGGGGGGTAATGGTTTGGACATCGTTAATCATAACACGTGTCGTTGACACGGAAGTGTGTGTGTAAAACAAAAATAACCATGTAAGAGACAAGCAATAAAAAAAAATAAATGGAACAAAGTCTAAGTATTTTGTATAGTTACGAAATAACGTAGAACAAAATGGGCGACTCTGCGTTTACTCCCGTACGAAGTAATTTTCGAATCTCCCAACGCTGAAGTCTCGTTGGCGAGGGTCGAAATTCGGTCAAAATCACACTAGAAAAAAAGGGTTACATTATAATAACAATAACATAAATTTTCACTAAAATTAATGAAAAAGGTTTAAATTGAAAAAATAAAAAAAAGGAACCTAACCGGGTTCAACTAAATAAAAATGTGAGTTATGGGTATATACATCAGCATTCTGACTGATCGCATTTATGTCCCACAACAAAACCTAAAATGATATTATTTAATATCCTCAATATAACAAGTGCAGATAATTTTATAAAAAAATTTAAAAAATTCAGATTTATAATCTGTTGGGAAAAAATAAATATGTGAATACTGAATCAATGACAACGTCTGATTAGTACTGTATTTCGTATTACTATCGAACAGTTAATTAAAATCAATTAATTAAAAAAAATGATTAAGTGTTTATAAAGTCACTTCACTGTTTCACACTAAAAAGGGAAAAATAAGTGAATTAAAATTACTAAAATTAAAGAAAATGATAATTAAGAAATGATTTAAAAGTAATAATTAATAATTAAAACTCATCACATAAACGGAGAAAAACGTTTTCAGTACTGGTGCCTCGAGCCTCCACGAAGCTTTGAAGGTCAACCTCACTCAGCTTAGGTGTGCCGCTCGTGACGTCATCTGATCGCCACGACGGAGCATACAAACGTTGAAGGAAGATTGTAGCAGGAAGACGGTCGAACGGTTGATTGGAGAAAAATACGAACAATAATTCAAAGTTGATTGAAGAGAAGTTCAAGGGAAATTTTTGTAGTAAATATTTGGGGTTGATTGGAGAGAGAATTTCAAGGAAGGAATTTCCAAGTAACAAAAGTTGATTGCAGGTCAACGATGAGTTGAATTAAATTGAGGTTGCAGATGGTGGGGTTGGAGTCCAAGTTGAAGAGGTTGCGGTCGACGTCGAATGAGTGAATCCATGAAGTGTTTCAAAAATTGTTCAAAGTAGGGACATCCATTGATGGACGACGGTTTTTTCGGTGGGGGACTGAAACAGTCTCGGTGTTGGGAACTAAAGCGGTCTCGGTGTTGGGGAACTAAGCGGTCTCGGTGTTGGGGAACTGAAGCGGTCTCGGTGTTGGGGAACTGAAGCGGTCTCGGTGTTGGGGAACTGAAGCGGTCTCGGTGTTGGGGAACTGAAGCGGTCTCGGTGTTGGGGAACTGAAGCGGTCTCGGTGTTGGGGAACTGAAGCGGTCTCGGTGTTGGGGAACTGAAGCGGTCCCGGTGTTGGGGAACTGAAGCGGTCCCGGTGTTGGGGAACTGAAGCGGTCCCGGTGTTGGGGAACTGAAGCGGTCCCGGTGTTGGGGAACTGAAGCGGTCCCGGTGTTGGGGAACTGAAGCGGTCCCGGTGTTGGGGAACTGAAGCGGTCCCGGTGTTGGGGAACTGAAGCGGTCCCGGTGTTGGGGAACTGAAGCGGTCCCGGTGTTGGGGAACTGAAGCGGTCCCGGTGTTGGGGAACTGAAGCGGTCCCGGTGTTGGGGAACTGAAGCGGTCCCGGTGTTGGGGAACTGAAGCGGTCCCGGTGTTGGGGAACTGAAGCGGTCCCGGTGTTGGGGAACTGAAGCGGTCCCGGTGTTGGGGAACTGAAGCGGTCCCGGTGTTGGGGAACTGAAGCGGTCCCGGTGTTGGGGAACTGAAGCGGTCTCGGTGTTGGGGAACTGAAGCGGTCTCGGTGTTGGGGAACTGAAGCGGTCTCGGTGGGGGACCTCCAGTGTCGCGCATACATTGTGCGAGCCTCTGCCCGCTTGCGACTTTTTAGGGTTAATGCACTTTGGACAATCCAACGAAGGTGGTCCTTCTTGGGTAAGCTCGGCCTTGGCCGAGAGCATCCGAGTATCAACAAAAAAAAAACTAGTTTCTACCCAGTTTGTTTTTTCCCGAAGGGATGAATTGAAACACTCACTTTTAAATCAAAGTTTTCGTTCACTCGTATAAGTTTTATTTCACAAATAATATATACAGGACGAGGCACTGATAATCAGAAGTTTACAGGGGGAGAGGTTTTACCTCTTACAACAACAGCTCAAGCAGGAATTTACAGGGGTAGAGGTTCGACCCCCATTTCACAATAGTTAAGGTGGGAATTGAAAGCGAGGAGGCTTGTCCTCCTCGAGTAAGAGTTACGGCAGGAATTTAAAATGAGGAGGCTTGGCCTCCTTGGTCTAAGCCTCAGGCAGGAATTTAAAGTGAGGGGGGCTCGGCCTCCTCGGGTAAAGGTTCAGGCAGGAATTTAAGATGAGAGAGGAGCCACCTCTGGTAACAACGGCTCAGGCAGGAATTTAAGGCGAGGGGGGCTCGGCCTCCTCGGGTAAAGGCTCAGGCAGGGATTTACAGTCAGGGAGGTGCAACCTCGGGTAACAACGGGCCAGACAGGAATGATTTAATTTACAATACAAGAAATAAATAAGCCTCAATTTTGGGGGAGATGCAGTCGAAGGTTAAGCTCCCACTTTAGCTGGAGAGCTAAAGAATTCTGACGTTAAGCATAATTTAAGCAAAAAGCTAACAAAAAAAACAACTAATTTTTGTAAGGTATACACTTTTGGGTGGCGACATAATGTCGGGGGCCGACGTGTACCGAGTACATTCAGTACATAAATTACATTATATTACATACATTAATTACCGTTAATTACAATTTTAGCAATTTGTTAATTGACATATCTAATACTGAAGTAATCTGAATAGGTAACACAAGTTAAATAATGAAGGAGAGTTCTCCGTTGTTTTATAATTTACAGGGGATTAACAACAATGTTATATATTTATAGTTAACAATAATTACGCCAAATCATATCTAATACAGTATTATTAGACGAATGGTTGGTTATTATAGTTTGAAAGTCTAATTAGCAGCGATGAGGAAAGCGGAGAAAACATACGGTGTACTTTTCATTTGAACGTACATGGACATTAATGATAACGTAACACATAAGTAACGGAATTTGAATGACAATTAGGTAGAAGTAGTAAGTACAGGTAATGAGAACGCGGATAACTATGTGCCTAAGTAGATAATGACCAGTAGCCTGGCAGGGAACAATCTGTTATATTATAATAATATAATATCACATCTTAACGTTATAAATTGGTAGCAGAGGCAAGAGAGAAGAGTTCGAATTCAGAGGCTCACTTTTGACGACGTAATCGGAATTCGAGCCTTCGTCTCAGCAATAATAAACAACTTGCGAGAGGTGAAATAATAATAAAAAATAAAACAAAAAGAATACATGTACGTAATCATGATCGTCAATAGACATGTACGACTGCACACAGTAGTGTGCACACATCATTCGTCACACAATAGGTTGTGTGCGTAAAATAGACACGAGTAAACATAGACTGATAAGTTGATAGAGAATAACTAGACAATGGGTAATAAAATAGGTAATAGGTGATAAAATTAATAAAGGCCAACGGTCAAGAAGGAACATGGATGTATGAGTGAGTATGGCTGCATAACGAGTATAGTTGAACAATATTTATATTGCGTAACACCAGACAGGACACAACATATAAATAATGACTTATAGAGAGTGAAGTTATTATTATTATTAAAGAATTTACCATACATTGAATACGAAAGATATCCACATACTAAACACGTGATTCAGTATTCAAGGTATGGAAGGAAATTAAGTTACTTTATGACGTCAGAGTGATTTACTCTGTACGTACAATATAAGTCATTATTTGGGAGAAATCAAAGGAGACGAATTATAGAGGGACATTCGCTGTTTACAGCGAACTTCTAATGGCACAAGCATGGATACTGTTCAACCATAGAAATGGTAAATCGCATGGTTGTGACACTACTATATTCTATGATTGAATAATGTGTTTTTTAATCAGTTTCATAGAATCAGCCATGATTATTGTTCATTCATTTCACAAACAAATCTACAGCAAGAATCCAGATTCTGAAAATAAGAGAGAGAAGGGTGTGTCAATTTTGGGGGTGAAATGACTAAATTGAAAATCATGTGATTTGGTAGCAATTTAATGTAATAATTTGGCATACAAAATAATATCGTTGCTTCAAAAAAATAAAAAATAACTCCTACCTACATCAATTTTAATTCAAAAATTCCATTTTTCCATAAATTTGTAACAAAATAAATGTGCGCAAACATCCTATCAACATTTAAAGTGGCAATAAGATATCATTCAGAGTCTTTATTTGAAAGTAACCAATGCAGTCATGTCCTTTTTGCTGCGGTTCCTTGACATCGGCATTTGGCTTGGTACTTGGGCTTTGATGTAACCTTCTTGCCTCTCGTGACTGTAAACTTGACTAGCTGCTTCTATGACCATTTTCACACATCTCTCCACACTGAGTGTGAGAAGGCCACTTTGGCACTTGCATTGGGGCCTCTTTAAGTTGTGTTAAATCTTTGTTTGTTATACATGTTGTCAGTGGTGGCTCCAAAACTTCCGAACTCAAGTTAACTAATTCTGACAATTTCGTGGCATTGACGTTTATCGGAGGTACCTTCCTTGTCTGAACAGAGCAGTCTCCCAGCTGGTCATCATCTAGTGATGTTCCTCTAAGCTTTAGAATAATTTCCACAGCCTCAGTTCGCTCTTTGGTACATTGGCTGCAGAGTATTGCTTGCAAAACTGCCTCTGGCCTAGCATACCAAGCGGACCTTCTCACCACAGGTAACACGATGTCCACCACTACTTTCCTTTGGGTTCTCAGTAGCTGTAATTGAAACAAGATGTGGTTGGGCCCCTCCATCCACATTGGATTAAGTTTTACATTGAACCAGTGAGGAAGATAAAACCCAATAATAAATTCAACAATCAACATCAAATTCTCTAGCATTTTGCCCTTCAGTGCATGTTTGGAAACCCAAATCCTGCAGAAACGAATCGCTGTAGTTAACGAACGACTGTGACTTACGGGTCCAATCTCCAAGAGAGCCAGATTTTGAGGCAACTCTCCTGATCTGATTGCTTGAACAATACAATAAGCGTAAGATTGATCCGTGCTGAGGTCTTTGATAACTTCTTCAGACAACACTGGAAGGGGAGGGCCTACTTCGACCTTTGGAAATTTTGTATTTATTTCTAATTCCGTTGCTTCATCTAGCATGCTGCCAAGGGGGCCTGACCACTTGTTGTTGCTCTTTGTAGGACCATCATGTTCCTGGATGAGACGACGAAGAGGTAGTTCCCCTGTGTGCAAATCACATACAATCCAAACAAGCCTTCTTCCAAGTTTTTTCTCTAAATGCGTCATAACACCGCCCTGCCATCCAGTGTTCACCGCAGTTGAGTCTCCACCAATGGCCTGCAGTGAACTGTCAAGTCTTCTTTCTCGAAGCCAACATATTATTTGATCAGCAATTGCCTCTGCATGTTTCTTGCCTTCTGCTTCAGGAACAAAGTGGAACAAATAGCAGCCACCAGGTTCAGAACACACAGAGTAGTGTTCTTCTTTGATGAGACTGGGAAACTTTCTGTCCATTCCCTCTACCGCTAGGAGAACTTTTGTGTCATCTCTTCTTCCATCAAACAAAAGGCAAGAGAGACCTTCCTCCTTCATATCTTTTTCATGCTGATCAGGTATTTCCTTCATTATTTTTTCTTGTGCTCTTCTTATCTTATTATGATCTATCACTAAGGATGTATCCTCTCGGCTGATGAGGCCTGCATCTATCCAAGCAGCAGTGGCAATCTCTGCAGTCTCTCGTAGCCCCGTATGGTGGCGAATACTGGCAAGGGCAATGTTTGAGATGTCTTTAGTGTTGTATTTCATTCTCTTCGCCGAAGGTTCAGATGGCATTTTGGAGCTATCATCTGATGTTGCTTCTTTCTTTTCATCTGAAGAGCTTTCAAAGAAGTGAGAAACCTCTTGATAGAGCTCTTCATCTCTTTGGTGGCTTCTTCACTCTTCTTTTTCTTCCTTTCTTCCCCCTCTCAGATTTTCTCTTTTTTCTTAGCAATAAATCTGTTTTTTTGGTTTCTGAATAATCTGCCGAACCAATCTGCATACTTCCTTGGCCTCCTGCCTTTGTTCTCTGCGCCTTTATGAAAGCCAGCTCCAAAACAGGGATCTTCTTCTCACGAGGACAGCGACAATCAATGTGAGGGTGAGGTTCTCTTCTGCATGAGGGAGAACAATTGGCTTCAGAACACAACTGTATGGGACACTGGCAGTTAAAAATGTCAAGAAGAGTATCAAGTGTGTGCAGAAATTTATTTTTCTTTGCTAGTTTTCCTTTACCAAGTGATGTCTCAACTGCTTTGTGCTACAGCTTTGTTAATTTTAGCTCAATAGTTCTATACTGATTGAGTACAGGTGGTTTGAATAACACATTAGCTTTTTTCCACTGATGCAGAAGAGGGGGAATCAAGTCCCTTATGAGCTCTTTCTCTGTGTAGTTCCTTCTATCCTTTGTATTTTGTTCACGAAGGAGTAACCCTAGTATTTTATATCAATTACGATGTTTCAAAGTTTAGTCACTCGTTCTAAAATTCAATAAAAAAATATTTCATGAGATTACAACATAATTAGACAGAAGAATATGATGATAATAAATAATTGTAATAATAAATAATTGTAATAATCAATAATCCATACTTACAGTTAAACTGTAGTATTCGTCTAGTAGAATAACTATGAAGTAGGTACAAGAGCAATAACAGCAAACGGTGAGTGCCAGTGTTGCCAACTCTAAAAATATTTTCGCACTAGTTTGACTGCCAAAACGCGCTAGAACGCGCTAAATTTAAAAAATAAGGCGCAAAAACAAGCACCAATTACAAAAGACCATTATCATCCTATTAAATATTTTTAAGAAATAGTAAAAAAGCATTCTTACCATGAAATTTATTCAAAATCTGTAATCTCCCAATCAATAATTCCTTCTGATATAGATTCTGTAGGTTCTTTGTATGTATCCATTGAGCCGATCTTTTTGCAAACTTCTTTTGGTAGCTTGTAATTGTAGCAGCATTTTCCATTTCTTTTAAGTCCATATTTAACAGTTAAAACTTGCGTTAAGCTTTTGACACTTAGGCGATTACGCAATTTAGATTTAATAATATTCTGTGACTAAAAATCCTTTCCACATCGGCATTGGAGTGAGGTAGCAAAAGCACAGTTAATGCTAATTGTGAAAGACTTCCAAATGGGTTTTCTCCTGTGGCATCCCGATAAGAATTTACTTCGCTCCAGAAAGAAATTGTATCTGAAACCTGGGACCATTGCACATTTCTTAAATTTTTCCATTGGAAATCAATACGAGTCAGTGTTTCTGCATCTGTAATAAACAGTTTTGCAAGCTCAATAATTCCGGGTTTAATTGGTTTCAGGCATTCGCTGACACTGAAATAATTCATTGATTGCAACACACGAAAGTTTATCAGGCAGTCGCTGCCTAATTTGTTGTATAAGTTCCACTACAAATTTTATGCATCGAGCTCTCATCTCTTTTTCTTCTTGTTCTGGAAATTTACATTCAGAAAGTTCTTTTTCATACTCATAACCGAGGTATGGCTTAGGATCTATATAATCATGAACTGATTCACCCTCTTTAAGTTTCTTTCCATGAATGAGAATGATAGAACAGAGGTAGTTTTGAACCGTATAATAAAGCGCTGAATTTAGCGTTAAAAATGTTTAAGGCGCGCCAAAATAACGCGCCCGCGTAACTCGTTGCCTTTTCGCGCTGCCAAAACTAGAAACGCGATAGATTTAGCGCCAAACGCGCTAAGTTGGCAACACTGAGCAAACCACCGTCTATGACATCTAAGAGGCAACTGAGGACTGAGAGTGAGGGACAGTTCTATTCATGTTGTGACTTGTACATTGTACAACAACTATATGACCTTGAAAACACCATATGTGATCAGTGGGATAATTCTGTGACAGATGAATAGTTAATCAATTTGTCAGTAGTATAGCCGCAAAAGGGGAGAGTGCAAGAATGTTGCAGGTTATTATGTAATGATGCAAAGGGGGCGTGGGGGTGTTGCAAAGGGGGGTGGGTGGAAAACTTGGAGGCGGCGTTATCCCCCAAGAGAAAGAAGGAGGAGAGGTGTTCACCTGGCAGGAGCCAAGTGCACATTAAGACTTCAGCCGAGTAGGCGTTGTTTTATAGGCTCCTAATCAGCCAGTTGGCGTAAATGGCTTGGGTTGCCAGATACCGCGATACCATTGTATACATTATTATAGACTCCTAATCAGCCAGTTGGCTGTAAATGGCTTGAGTTGTCAGATACCGCAGTACCATTGTATACATTATTATATACGCCTAATCAGCCAGTTGGCTGTAAATGGCTTGAGTTGCCAGATACCTCTTTTAGCAGTATTATTGTATACATTATTATAGACTCCTAATCAGCCAGTTGGCTGTAAATGGCTTGAGTTGCCAGATACCGCAATACCATTGTATACATTATTATATTTCGAATACCGGTAGTAGAAGGCATAACAATTAAGTAAAACAACATTGCATCATTCTGTTTATTATAAATATATAGAAAATAAATATACATTTGAGGAATATGCATATAAGTACAGGAAATATATACACACAATTATGGTGATATATAAAATAAAATATACATTTCAAAATAAATATACACTTCAATAGAAATATGTACATAACAGTACAGGAGAAATACACACACACACACACACACAATTATGGATATATTTATAAAATATATACTTTTCAAATAGAAATAAATATACATTTCAATAGAAATATGCGTATAATCAGTACAGGAGAAATGTCAAGCAAAATATAAATACAATTCACTTTTTTTCAAAATACTAAACTCGGTCTTAATCGAGTTTACAATTACATCATTATTGCTCTAGTCCAGGCAATTTGTAGTTAGACCTGGGCAAAATTGCTTCAGAAGCTTTCTAAACTGTTTCCAGCTCAGGAACCATTGCCGAATAACATATCCAAAATCCGACAAAATTGGACCTCGGGAACACCCCCAAAAATGAAATTCAAAATGGCGGACTGGATGTTTCCTACGAAAAAAAAATATATATATAATTTACGCTTTTATTTATAAAGATACATTTGATGCTTTTTCTTTCAGTTGTAATGTTTTAAATAATTCAACAATATACAACACAACCAGTTATTACGCAAATATAATGTTATATAGCTTTTTACAGATTTTTATAATCAATAATACAACAATTATTTTTTTCCCAGTTTCAAGTTATGTTCATTACAGAAGAAGTGATACCTGGTCACAAACATACAGAAATTAATCCTCTTCATCACTATCATCGGATAGATTACCGGTACTTGGGTTGTTATCGCAACAACTGATTTGGCACTCGCCACAAGCGGCTGAACAGGGCATTCCATTACGCTTGCATCCACATCTTGAAGTAGCACATTTCGTCTTGCAGGAGCAGCGGATCATGTTGAGTAGATAATTTGGAGCTGGTGGCTTGTCGCAGGCTGTAGGGTAGTAGGAATTATTCTTTACATACCAACCCCACTGTTCTGCATCGATCTTTCTTCTGTAGACTTCCAGATTAGTATTTGAAAGTATGTGCGAAAGCTGTGGTACTTTGTGGACGCATCGGTAGGTGGCAAACGTTCGGGTGTAACAAAAGATTTAGCTGTAGCTACCTTTTCAACTAACATTCGATGACGTAGTGCGTTAGTGGATTCAAGTGTTTTGCAGCCATACAACAGAAGCATTGCCTTTCTTCCAGCGGCTTCAATGTCAGAGTGTTGGCAACAATCAGAACAGAATGTATTTGCAACTGAACGGAGTTCAGCCACCTTCATCAGTGTGTCGAATGCTTTGGCTTTACCGATCGAAAAAATTCTGGATGTGCTATCACAGCCCGTGAAAGCATGCACAAACAGGAGATACTTGCAGATGTCATTGCCTAACAATGATTGAATGCTGAGAATATCATACACAGGATTAGGAGATGGTCCCCGTCTTATATCGCTGCGATAGTACAACTTGAAACCACTGTCCTTGGCATGGTACAGAAGGAGAATCAGCAAGTCGGTGTCTTCCCCTATTACTGTTGTAGTTGCATTTTCTGATGAGGAAACTGCTGCACGAACGATGTCCACATCAGCATCCCATCTGCGTTGTGAACAGTACACCCGTGCTTCTTCAACATCTCACCTACGAGGGAAATAAATGCTTGCTTGTTGTTTTCATTAGCCAAGAAGTGTTCCTTCTGGCCAACAAACTTCATGCTTGGACTGAGATTCACATTTCTGCTTGTCTTGGTGCTGCGTCTTCTGGTGGCAGTGGGTACTGGAAGTTCGCGGAATGAGATGTCCCTCAACATGCTTCTCGCGTGTCTATATTCCCTAATGTCAACGGTTGCAATCTTCTTAATGTCATTGTCACCAACATTACGCCTGTGAATAGAAGGGTGGATCTTGATCTTCGGAGTTATTGCGGCAATCATACCCATTCCATGAAAGGTATTCTTCCCATCCAAAGTGCAGACATCATGATCGACGTTATCTGCTGCTAGAAGGACTGCAGTGTTTTCATCAACAGTAAAAGAGCCAGACCCACTTGCCAGCGCCGCGTTTCTTTCGAATCTTGTTACTTCTGCATACGACGAACAGTAACCCAGCTGATGGAGAACGTCAATAAGGTACCTTGACCTAAAGTTGTGGTGTAGCTGAACCGACAAACCGATCTGTAGTGGACATAGTAATCCTCTAGGACGGGTTGCTTGCATAATGCTCTGCCCAATTGCACCTATTTTTCTTGAAGCATCCTGTCCCGCAAATGCTTTTGATAATAGCAATTTCAGACTGTTGGGAATGTAATCAAGAGCACTTTCTGCAGTGATGTCATTTGGAGATGGATACACATCTTTTCTAGGCGAGTCGACAGACTTGATATCACTTCTGATTATTTTTGCAGCAGCTTCTACTAGGTAAATCTTCTGTAGCTCTATATCTACATCACATTCTTTCGACTTTTTGTGATAATCTATAAGAATTTCATTAGCTGTCTCGTAGTGTTACTACATCTGCCTTCCCACTTTCACCTGATATTATGATCTTGTCTCCGTAACGTTCTAAAAGCTTTCTCTTCATGTGCCTGCGTTCGTAGACAGAGCTCTGACTTCCTTGAAGATATTCCTCCATTTTGGAAATTAGGTCTCCAATCAACAGTTGTTCATCATCATTCTCTTCCAGGTAAGCACAGGTCTGAAGGAATGCTTGGTGTTGCTCTTCATTAGTTGGTCTCCCTTTCTTCGAATCATGATCGTCGGAGGAGTATGCGCGAGGAATGTTTTTTCCACTTCGAAAACTTACGCTGCAGGTGTGATGGTAGACACAATCTGCAGCAGGAAGATCACGAAGATAATACTCCAGACGGCCTTTTACATTAAACGACCATTCATCGCAGCGGCTTTCACAGCACCTTTTATGGTTTCGGAGAACTCTGTAGTTCTTATTTTGACATGCTCTGATTTTGGTTTGTGTTTGGAAAAAAGTCCACAAAGGTATCACAAAATAAACAGTGAGTAGCACTGGAAAATGCGTATTCATGAAAACTAGCACTTTTCCTTGGTATTGCCTCGGCTGAGGTCTGTCGCTTCTTTATTTCAATGGTCTTTTTATCCGTAAACCTTTTCCTACATACAACGTGAACACTTATTCCAGCTGTTGCAACAACATCGCTTCCACGGCTGCGGCTGGATGCATTTATACCATCTGCTCCTTTTTGCGAGATGTGAACCACTTCCTGCCCGCTGTCCAATTTCTCCTTACAAATCACGCACAATTCTTCAGGGGTCTGCATTCTTGAAGGCGGACGCACACCGAGTCAGTCTGAAACAGAAAACACAAGTTAATAAACTGTGTTGCAGTATTTAAAAGGAGTACATAACAGTTTTAAAGAAAATGACAAGCACAAATACGCAGATTTGATAGTGGGTAGTAGGAATTAAAGAGTTGTATATAATATAAGTTTATAAAGATGTAGCAATGTCCATTCTCACATACACTCCATACAGTATATTTTATTTACATTACGTGACGTCATAGTTTAATACTAGCCGCCTAATACAATTTTTAGTGTCATATAGGTTAATTTAGAAACGAAAATGTGTTTTAAAACATTTTACTGATCAAGAAAAACGTCATAACTCTCTCTACAAAGCGAAATTAAAATTTATTGTATTTCGTAGGAAACATCCAGTCCGCCATTTTGAATTTCATTTTTGGGGGTGTTCCCGGGGTCCAATTTTGTCGGATTTTGGATATGTTATTCTGCAATGGTTCCTGAGCTGGAAACAGTTTAGAAAGCTTCTGAAGCAATTTTGCCCAGGTTGAAGCTATTTTTGATCTAGATTGCCTGGACTACTCTGCATTACGCAGTATATGCGGCTTAATAATATTTCACCGCTTAAAGTATAGGGAAACCTGTATTCGATATGAAGGGCTTTCATATCGTTCAGTACTATTTTTGTTCCCACTTTACAACCGGTTGGTAAGTCATCTTTAAATACGTCTAGAATACAATCAAAAGCACGCACAAAGAGTTCATCGTTAGCTACATTATTAAACACAAGTTTATAAGAACGCTTTTCCAATCGAGGGTTTATTTCTACCGACTCGAGCTTTTCAATCGTGAACTCACTCAACATAGCGGCAATTGAAATAATCTTCTAAATCGTTACGACAACTGCGCGTTATATAAAGAAATAGTTCTTCAGGGTGAACGGTGTAGGTGAGCTCAGCCTTGTACCGATCAATTGCTTTGTACCAAAGTTCATGGTATTTCAAAGAGTAAACTTTTTAAATAAACATCCAGCACTAGACCATTCTCACCAGCCCTACACTCGGTAAACCCATCGAGCAGAGCGGTGTATGCGTATTCAAGTACTGTATCAAAATAAAACATATCCGTAACACGCGCGTCTAATATAGGTTTCAGTTTACGGAATCCGACGATTTCAAACATTCTGTCGAGGATGAAACGGTTTCGCGTAGGAATAAGAGCGTTATTATCAGAAGCATTCTTCCACATCAGCCTTATATATTCACGGCCGATCGTTATTTATACACAACGTACATACAACGGCGTATGAGGGTGCGTCACTAATCTGCTCTCTTCTTGTACCTACGTTAGCAGGTATTTTATAACGATCTTCACTCCACTTCTCAACTATCACAAAGATTCTATTCATCTCCTCGATACTTAAATAAACCCGTTTGTTTGTCGGTCTACATTCCGTTTCCAGTACATAGCTAATGGTACCGGAATTACGCCTGAACACGCGCAACGATTTCGTCACGGACACATCGTACGAGGCGTTGAGAATGCTGCTCAAAGGAAGTTCCATCGTATTCGAGGAGCGCACGTCCACTCGGCTCAAGCTCTGAGATAACTATGAGCCGTGTGAGGCACGCAGGTAGGCAGGAATAGTTCGACGGGCGGCTGACTCGATGATACGTGAATGGGCTTGTTCCGCGAGTCGAATTGTTGTACCGGTACAAGAATATCACTACCAGCCTACGCACCAGACATTTTGGATAAGAACTAGGAACATTTTATGTTTTACTAAACATCTCCACACTCCGGCGCACTATTTGAGAGGAACATATGTTCATATTTTTCCTTTCTGCCCATCAAACGATACTCGTCTCTAAGCTCTGTTAAAAATTCACGCAGGGCACTAGCCACAACCTCACTACGAACCTCATCATGATATACGTTAATATAGTGATAAAAATACTTAAGATTGTCCATGATCACGAGATTCACATTTCCAGTCGTAGGGTATGAGTAATCGACATGGTGTAGCATGACGTAATACCGCTTGTCACCACCCATCAGCAAGACTCATTATCCATACCTGCTGCTTCTCTTCTGCACGCGTTTCTTTTACTTCACGGTGTATGTGAGACTATAAAGTTTAGCTCTGCAGTCAGGGTTGGCAAGAAACCCACTTTTTTTGAAAAAGCCCACCCCAGGTGTTTTTTTTGGGTTTTTTCACCTAAAACCCGAAAAAACCCGGGTAAAATTGGGTTTTTTCATATGTCCATATGGTAGTTCATATTAGACCTACCTATTCTTATTTTTATAATATTACTGTACTGTACCGTACACTATTAATATAACATTTGTCTTGTTTTTAGCAAAAAGGTTGCCTTCCAGGCAATTAAGCATAAAAAGTTATTATTTTCTCAGATTGAGCTTCACAACAAAATTTGGAAAACATGGACCAATTTGAACTAAATTTGGTGTGGTAAATTATCCTATTTGTTAGGCTATACTTCCTATGGAAGACAGGCCCCTGTGTCTTCTGCTGGAAGTAGATGAATTACAGCTCCCAAAGGGAACTTAATTCAGCTAGTTATATCTATTTAATTCATATTACTGAATATTTTTTCTTTTTTTCACAGTTAAATAAAACAAACTGGCAACAGCATATTTATCTTTACTGCTAGCCTACAGAATTAGTCTGTTTGAAGTTATAACTGCATTAAATAATGCCAAAGACCTTTGGATCAGGAAGAAAATCAGGGCATGAATGGAGTGAAGTCAATATTATTGATGGGACTAGTAAAGTTAGATGCAAACATTGCAGTAATGAAATAAGTAATAAAATAGAGCGAATAAAAATGCATTTAATGAAATGTTTGAAACACATGGAATCAAGAAACAAGACTGACAATACTGCCAGTACATCATCTTCATACTGCCATGACATAGACCTCTCAGATGATCGAGACTCATCCTCACCACCACTGACACAATTACAGATGAAAAAAAGAAAAATTCAAAAGAAAGTAAGCGATTTTGGCATGACAACAACAACTTTGCAGAAAAATGTCATTGATAACAAAATAGCCAAATTCTTTTATGCAAATAATATTCCATTTCTATGTGCAGAGTCTAAGTATTTTATTGAAATGATAGAGACTCTAAGACCAGGCTACACTCCACCTTCCCGTCGAAATTTGTCTGGTCCACTTTTAAATACAATCCATGAAGAAGTAGAAAATTCCTTGAAGATGCAGTTGACAAGAATCAGGATGTATAACACCCTGATTGGCTGATGTCTACACTCTATAACCTGCTACCTCACCCAAAGAGTTATACCTGTAGGTCTATTTGTTGACTCATGTTTGCTTGCTTTGCATGTAAAATCATTATAGGCGCCTATATGACAATTTTTAAAAATAATTGCATATGCACTTCTTAAGTTTCATGAAAAAACCCACAAGTGGGTAAAATAGTGGGTTTTTTCAAGTGGTTTTTTTTTTAAAAAACCGGGTGGTTTTTTTTCGGGCTGGGCCCACTAGTGCCAACCCTGTCTGCAGTATACTTCAGCACATCGTCTGTGCAACGAAAGCCTTCAACGGTCTCACCAGAACATCCGTAGAGTATTTGTACATCTTGGAACTTCGCACAATCCAATGTGTTTTTAAAAGAGGCATAGGAGGGAGGAATAGGAAGTTTTTCGGTATCCACCACATCCTGGCACTACTGAATACCATTTCGTAAACGTTGTACAAGCAATATTAAAGGTAGCCATTTGAATACACGTCTGACTGTCTGATCTGAATACACGTCTGATCTCTCGGGCTTACTGCGGTCGACTGACCACGCAGGGACTCTCAGATAGTAGCATGACTCACGGTCTTACAGTGGGCGGAGCTTAGAACTTTCACCTGCACACACACACACACAAAGGAGAAAATGAAACGCTATTTGAAACATGATTTATTTAAACGAGATATTCAAGTTATATATTTACAAATACGATTTAATAAACGAGATATTCAAGTTATATATATTTACAAATACGATTTAATAAACGAGATATTCAAGTTATATATATATATATATATATATATATATATATATATATATACAAATAGATACGATTATATACAAGACGTGAGAGTTAGAAGCATCATTGGTATCCAAAGGGTACGGTATCATAGGTAACTGGTAACGTTTCCTATAGGTGTTACGGCACACCATCGTACCCCTAAGTTCCTTCACGCCCCCCAGCTTCTGCGCCCGAAAATTGTGGGTGCCTACAATTAGTTGGGGAGGTTGTTCATCCAAACATACTAGATCCTTCAACGACTCAGTTAACAACCTCCCGATTCGCATGGTTGAGCGTAATACCCTTTGCCTTCACGATATATTTCATTTCCTCCCCCACCCTGACCCGTACCCCATAAGTCTTAGGTCCTGTTGAGGTAAAAGAGTCGGCGTATGCGTTGTCCCCATACTCATCCTTGATCTCATCAGTGAGCTCGCCGAGGAACTCCCCAATAGTGGGCATGTATTCACCCTCCCTCTGTGAATATCACGCTATCTGTATCGGCATACAATACTCTCCGCCCAAGAGAATGCAATAGACCCCAAAGTTTTATACGGGCGTAGGCTGTTGTGAAGCTGGCCACAGGTATGTTTGTAACCCTTGAGGTATCTGTGGCAAATTCAGTGTTGTACTTTCTTACGTAAGTATTACCTACATTTACGATCTCCATGACCTCTTTATCGGGGGCATTAGCATAATCCCAGACATCGCTATAACTTTGTGCCAAATGAATGCTCCCTCTGCCGGTATTCTGCGCAAATTTTCCCCATAGACTGTTTAGACAACTTTGCACTAAAGCGCTTGCCAGGATTCTTTACAATTTGGACACGATCAAGTTGTATACCTTCGCGGTCGCGGTAACGTTGAATATAGGCAGACTTTTCATCTTCGGTATCAACTCCTCGCGGATACCCTGATGCCTCAACCTTATCCTTCAAAAAGGTGTTTATATATGGTGTGAAAAGGTTGGGTAGCTTCTGAAACCTCCACACCTCATGTATCTTCAGTATTCTATAACCATGGCGCACGGCTAGGGCCAACTCAGGACTTGTATATACGCCTCTGATCTTAGGCTGGTAGGGTGTATGGTTACATTCGCCGTTATCCTCTTCCGCGCACTTCACGCACAGGGGAAACATGAGCTTGTCGTCGATAACGACAGGTAAGATAGGCATCCATAAATTGCGTGGGGGGAGTACGTCTACGAAAGAGAGCCCAAAGTAACGATCATTCAAATTTTTTGAAAATTCATTGATGGAGGGTAGGCTAGGTCCCACCAGTTTCTCAGGAGCGCCCACGGGGTACGGATTGCTCTTCATCACGTATGGGTATAAAGAACAGAAATCGTAGTAATGGAGCTTCACGCCCTCCGTAGGTGGGAAGTATAGTCTGAAAGGATTTGTACGTCCTTCAAACAAGCTATCACCACATTTGAGAGGATCCAGTGCCATTGAACGCTTGATCGCTTTTATTTCCTCACGGTACACCTCGTCTGTCTCCATCCGTGCATCATATTCATGCTCCCACAAGACTTTGTGAGTGAACTGTGATCCTATAAGTTGATCGCGGGTGCGGGTCGATGCAAGACAGTCGGCAGGAGACCTACCGTGGATATCTCCGGTGATTCCGCACTCAGGACGGGGGCATCCATGCCACCAGCAACCGTTAAAGGAGTACACAGTCTTCACACCAGTGACACGGTTTTCACTTAACCCATCAACCAAAAAACACGTCCATTAATCTTAATGGGTACTTCACCCGTGTTGCGGGCGTGCTTTATGTATACACCTGTCTGTTGCTGTAGGTGTATGAGCCAGTAAATAGCCTTGTGCCCGTAACTGCGGGGATTGTTTCGGTGAATAATGGCTAAGGTGTCTTTCGGCATGAAGTTATTCTTGAACACCGTAAAACATAATGATGCGATGGTGGTTGCGACTTGCAGTGGATCGCATTTGAAACGGGCTATGTACATCCTTCTAAAGGCCTGGAAACGTACTCTAAGCACGCGCACATCATTCACGCAATAACGCTCACATTCATCAGCTATATTATAAGGGTTACTTTCATTAAAACTGTCGTAGTATCGATCAAAGTCTTCACGTTCATCCATACAGTCAAAATAATGTTTGGGGGGTGGTGGGCCTACGTAGTTTAAAGTCTCGCTGGTGAGGAAAGTGTATGGGAAGTATCCTTTGGAAACTTCAGCTGCTACTCCCATCACCTTGGGTAGCTTTGCTAATTTACAAGGTGTGAATAATAAAGTATCTTTAATTGTACATTGCCTCTTATCTGCATATGTATTAATTTGTTGCCTCTTTTCAATGGATCACCTGTAAATATCTCAGAGGATTCGTGTTCAAGCAACTCCTTATAAAGGAACTGCGTGTCAAACTTTGCCCCGTTATGGGCGAGAATATACACAGTCATTTTTTTGAACTTGTCGGTTAACTTGACAATATAGGACACAAATAGTTTCACAGGACTATCGCTGACATTCGTTTTAAAAACGTTTGTCCGTTTACACACATTTGGGGCACTCGTCACATTCGATATCCATACACTCATCACAGATAGTCTGGCTCACAAGTAAATGTGGAATTACCTCTTTGGTTTCAGCGTTCGTATATGTTTCTATATCGTAGTATACAGTTATACAAGGGTTATTTTTAGGCTTAGCATCTTTCATATAACATACATGCTTTACTCCATCCGCCTTATATTCCTCCTGGCATGTAGGACAGTGAATTACGTCACACTTGTGCTTAAATTTTCCCCAATTATCCATTGTGTGAAACATACCACATTCGCAGATTCTCATTTTCCTGCACGTGCCAATTGATTTATGGAAATCAAAACAGCTATTATTGAAAAATGTGCGTCTACACACATCACAGTCTCTTCTCAGCTTCAACTACACGGCTTTCACATTTGGTGCTTTTACACTGCTCACATACCATGTGACATTCTTTACAATGTCTCACTATATCATCCGCAAACTCGAGGCACCCCTTACACAAATCATGATCTCCCATATTTTCGACTTTTGTCATAACTCGCGTAAAGCCACCTTATATTACGGATGGGGAGATACGTTGTCCCTGACAATCCTAAAATAAGTAGGGGCCTTGTACGATCTCTCACAGCTTTTAAAAACATACACAGTCCTACGACGATCATCCAACCCAAACACACTATGCGGACATTCATTTCCTGTTCTACCCTTCTCAGCTCTTCAGGACCCATATTACAGTCAAATTCAAGTTCACAGTCTACAGCTAGTTTACGGGCACGCTCCACGACTGTAGGCAACCAAATTTTTTGAGTTCGTGTATTTTGTACAGTAAACATACGTGCTAAGAGTACTGCTATAAAGCCGCAACCACGATCGACGTTTATATGCCGTCTATAAATAGCTTGAGAATTGAAGTTAAGAGTATACGGTATG